>CM067376.1:214010248-214183856 GCA_034510155.1 Eucriotettix oculatus | reverse complement strand
CAGTTCCATTGTTTTCCGCAAGGGTACATTTTTCGATTATCTTAGAGAAGTAGTAGTAATTTTTGGAAATACAACTCTGCATTTTAAAATGCAGACATGTATTCTTTCATGTTCCGTGAGAATTGCTACTAAATACTGGTAAAATAAAATAAGAGGAACAAAATCTTGCGATAAAAGTCGTGAGTAATACTCACTTGAGCGACATAAGTAATAAAAATGTACTGTGTATTAAAACGAGCTAAAATATTAATGTAATATTAAAATTAATTTCGTCTTGCGAGGAAGTAACAATTAATGATATCATGACTTTAAATCTCAGCCAGAGTAAATTGTATTGTAGCATATGAACACATTGTGTTGTCAAAAAAGATCAAATCATTTAAACATTTGAATGTTATTTTAATTATAATTGAAATAATATAAATCAACCACAAACAATTTTATTTATTTCAATGATAACGTTCCACAATATTAACATGTAAAAAAAATAAGAGCATTTTTCTGTTAAGTGATTTCTACATTAACTGGTACATAGTGTCCAGCGCGTTTTCATACAAAATATTTCTCAAAAGAAGGTCAAAACAAAATATAAAATATTTTACGTAATGATTTTAACTTACGAATTTTATTGTCTTATAATTTATTATAGAATTTTGGTTCTAATATATCATACCTACACAATGAACTTATTTACAAACTGCTGACATTTTATGTATGTAAAACATCATAGAAACCTTTAATTTCATGTCAATAAGTTCTTATATATCTACAGTACAGTTGGTTAGAAGTGAAACAGAGTTTAAAAAATATTTCATCAACTCTCGCAGATCGTAAAGTGACTTTTTACAGGAGTATAAAGGTTGGATATATATATATATATATATATATATATATATTCCAATTTATTTTCTCTCAACATTTTAAAATTAATAATAATAGTGTAATTCATCTTAATAGTATGTTCGATATTACTATGTTATTTATTCATTTGTAAAGCATAGGGATTTTATATAGGGGTTTTCAATATAGGGCTGAAATATTAACCTAATTATTTTTTATTTGAAACGCTTGTGTATGCCCTTTCAAATAAAAATAATAATTTCGTTAATATTTCATCCAGTTGGTTTTATTCCGTTTCAACATATGAACATCGCCACCCCACCCTTCCTTATTAGGATGTAGGCGCTGCGGGAGTTTTCTTGCAGGCGCTTCACTCCAGAATGATCGCGGGGCTCACCTGATTTATGTCGGGAATGCCTCGCAGTCTCTCTGGTCCTTTTATCAAAGTTCTCACATACCGAGACACCTTCACCTATTTTGGTTGGGACGTATATGTACTGGGGTCGAAGACCTTGGGCATATGGCAAGTGTTGTTCGCTGATCCCATTGGATCAGTGGCCAACTGCCTCCTGAAAGTGGTGGAGACATGGAGAAGGGAATGCTGCGACCCCACAGCAAACTCATCCCCCGTCATTCGGAAGGGCGTGAGAATAGTACCCAATGCCCGACCTACCTGATGCAGGTTTCCTAGGGTTTTCTCTGCATCTCTTTAGGTGAAACGCCGGGTAGGATCCTTAAACCATAGCGCGGGGGCCCTAGTTAACCCTTGGCTACCTTGCTCTACCTTGCACATTCCCCCCTTTTCTTTACCCTTCCTATGCTATTAAAGGGGAGTTTCCTGTTTCGGGATCACCCTCATGTAGCCTGTTAACCAAAAACACATTGCTTATTGAAAACCACTGTATAATTACAATAGCTAAAAAATCAATCCTCTTAAATTAACATACATATCTTCTGCGAATCTTAATTTTAATCGAAACTGATGTCCAATGGTGTTTTAATGTTTTCAAAATTAATTTAATGATTTAGTAACGAAAGGGATGTACTACATTTCGAGTATATTAAAAGTCAATGCAATTCATAAGTTAAAATCATTATGTACAAAATTTTATATTTAATTTGATCATATTTTTAGAAACATTTTAAATATATTAAAATGTCGAGAGAAATCAAATTGTAATATATAAATATATATATATGTCGATAAGTTCTTTTATATCTATATTACAGTGTTGTTAGAAATAAAACAGAGTTTAAAAAGTTCTTTATATATATATATATATACCGAGTCGACTGCAGACTGTCATCTTGCATGACACATTCCGAATTTGGAGTGACACGCGGTCAGCGCAGCGATCCTCCAACAGTCTTAATTCCGGTCTTGTTGACCATGAATACACAAACAATCCAAGCCTATACCAAGATTCGAACCCGGGACCTCTGGGACGCAAATATATATATATATATATATATATATAAACGATCAGCCAATAGCGAGAGTGGATAAAGTGCTTTTTAAACTCTGTTTCATTCCTAACCACACTGTTATGTAGATATAAAAGAGCTTATCGACATGAAATTAAAGGCTTCTATGATGTTCTACAGATATAAAATGTCAGCAACTTGTAAATAAGCCCATTGTGTAGGTATGATATATTAGAAACAAAATTCTTATATATCATCTTGAATTTTTGAACTAGTTAATATGAAGTTCACTTACAGATAAATGCAGTAGTTTCATTTTATTTTTGGCCACAGATTTTTAATGGCAGTTCTCGGAAGCTACCGTTAAGTAAAATTTTAACTGTCTGGAGGCTGAGCTATGTGTTATTATTATTAATCATTCTAATGCTTTATTCGGAATTATTGCGAGTGCTGAGATTCATTAAACAACATAATTTTCGTAACAAATAAGATATTCAAATTACAATGTAAAATTCATATTATTTACTTACAGAATTTTTTTAAGAAAAAAGACTAATAAGTGTGTAAGGAACGGAGTCGCATTAATATTTAAAATGTCTCAAAGAATTTCGGGGAAACCAAGTAGGGGAGGTGGAATAACCTGCATGGAAGGAATGCGCAAACTTCCTGGATTACATACCTAGCATCAAGTGCCCGTTTCTTAGTCAGTGTCCTTGATTCAGGTCACAGACAGTATTATGCCTTCCACAACCAAATGAAAGGTGCAACTGTTCGTGTTATAATTGTCATGAAATAAACCATAAACAATGAACTAAAAGGCCTATTGATGCTAAATTATAGATTTACGTTTTGTAGAAGATAGACACACTCGAATGAAGTCCTCATCTGAAGATGGACCACTAAGACAATATAATTATTTCAATGATGAAATTATGCTCTCATTAAGTTATGCTTATATCAAATTATATTCTTCCTTTATTACAGAATCACAATCTTTAAATTATAGTGTCTCTATTACGTCAAAGCGTTTTCACGTTATAACTAACAATTACATCTTCTCGGGCCTTGGCGGCTGAATCAAAACAAAGGAGACAGCGGTTGACACTTGAGCTATAAAACCTAGACTCGGTGTCTCGGCTCGGGAGTTTCCCAAAATTGTGTGAGAATCGGCGACCGGGCGGCATGTTCTCCCCAAGTGTAACCATAGATATTATTGGAGGAGATCCATCCCTGCCACCTTGGTGATAGATGTCGCTGAAGTGGGGAGGAAGTTTTAAAACATGCAAGCGGAGACATTTTTGGAAGAGATTGGTGGTAGAGAATGGAATGAACAGATTGTTGGAGAGATGTTGAGATTGTGGTGATTGATTGGTGATCAGATTGGTGGAGAGACAGATCGGTAGAAAGTGATTTAGAGAGTTTGGTGGTCGAGAGCGGTAAGATGAGAATTGGTGAGATGGCGCGAGAGCGGTGAGATGGAATTTTGAGACAGATTTTGGAGGAGATTGTTGGAGAGCGGTGACGATCTGGAGAAATGACGAGGAAGGAGCTGGAACGTGCACTAAGACGATTAGGTAAACTACTGCATCTGTAACTCTTCGTAATTTTCTGTTTTGCTGCCAGATCCGAGTGGTTTAGTGGAATAGTTCTGTTCTATGAGTAGGCCTATAAAGTGCGACCCTGACATGAGTTTTAAAATTGTTAGTGTTTAATAATTTAATTTGAATAACTTTTGTAAATATATATGTAATAGTTTTTATTGAAAATAAGTGCCGGCGCAAATATTGAAGCATTAAAAATTTGTAATTATTATTGTAAATATGTTCTGTTTTGTTAAAGTAAATTGTTTATTGATATTATCATAAAATCTTAACATTTTTAATTATTAAATTGAGTATCCCCCTTATATTCATTATAACGTATGTCTTCTTGTTACATTTCAATTAACATTTCCTTGTCACGTAAAACTTTGGCTTACGGCGCGCCTCAAGACCGAATGTTTCGTGAGAATAATTGGCAAGCAGCTGGTCGGTGCAGCAAGTTCTCAGTAGCTGCTGTCATGGGTTCATCGCCAGGAAACCTGTATTTTCTCAAGTTGTCTGCTCCTTGTGGCATGCAGCGTAAGTATAGGTCTAGCAATCGGTTCTGAATACTAATTCTAGCTAACGAGTATAATTGCTTTTATCTGACACTGAAATCCGTAGTTTCAAAAATATTATTATCACGATACCATCTCTGAAAATTTCATGTTCAATAACAAAACGTAATATTATCGAAATTCTTAGTAATATGTTATTATCTCGAAAAATGCTCCTCAATTGAACAAAGTGACGTTTATAACTGGAGAAACTTTGTATTTTAAATTGGACCTCATTAAAGATGGAATACTACAATTCCGAAACGGCAGAATCTGCGAATCAATTTCTCTAAAACACAAATACAGGGTAATTAAAAAAGAATGGTGCAAAACTAAAGCTCATTTATTCTTTCCTGAAACAACGTACATGAAAGTGATATTAAATTATAGAAGAACTTCTTACCTTCGCTTGCCTAAGTTCTTGGTTTACATAGATGCCGCTAGAGGCACTAGGTTCTGTTTATTTAGATGAAATTAATATGATGGGTTATTTACAATTTTAAAGTGACGAATTACTATATAATAAAATGAAAAATCCCTTTACTCGACATTTATCAATTTAAAATATACAATGATTGAATAAATTGTACTTCAAAAAGACAGCCATTTTTATGATTAATACTAAATACTTTGTACATTATTTATAAACGTTAGATATCTTATAAACTAGGAATATAAGATCTATTCTAGAGGTCGTCCTTGCGGGTCTTCTCATGGAGCAGAAGACGCGCAAATCCTACGCGGAATTAGCAGCACTAGGAGGATATTCGAAAATGGTTACAAACAGTGTAATTACCTTTTTCTCATCTTAGCCTGTAACTTGTCTCTGTAGTCGGAGATGACTCGGCCCGGCTGATTTTCCTTGTTGAACAATAAGCACCTTGCTCATACAGTTTTCTTATTTTACGCCAAGAATAAAGCAAACCTTCCGCCTGTTATTAAATTGCCCATGGCCAATAGTCTCCAATCTCTAACTGCTTTAATGACCACTGTTTAATGCTTAATATCCTAAACTCCAAAACCTTAGCGTTCTCATGCTCAATTTCCACTCTCATTGTCTCGAATACTTACTCACTTAATGCTCAATTTATCATACAAATTGAAGGTCGTTCATAGGCTAAAACCAGTAGACATGCCGAAACACTTGACAATCTGCGTGGATATACACTACCTGATATAACTACCTCTGTTTTCTTTCCTTGTGGGTTTGCTAAGGATGTTTTGCGTGTGTCCCTATTACTTCAGGACCGGAATGACTTGAAGCGACGTAGATCTGCTGCAGTGGAGCTGATAGCCGAGAGGATATGTTGCTCCGAGTGTGGGAAGAAATGGAGTACCGGTTAGACATCTGCCATGTCACATGTGGTGCACATATCAAACACTTGTAATGTCTACGCGAACTTAAGAAGCACTTCTAAATGCCGTTTTACTAAAGAATAAAATGGGATTTAGTTTTGCACCGTTCATTTTGAATTCACTTTTTCTATGACCAACATTGAAAATTAATAATTTGCACTGAAGAAAGAGTCAGTTAGAAACTAGTGATATATAAACAAAATTACTTGCACGTATATTATAATTACGCTACGTTTATTCCACAAGCTATTGGGCGCCATAAGGTGTACAAAATATTTTATAACTACACTACAAAAATGTAAACATGAGGGGACCAAAGAGGTTATTTAAGAATACAGTCTTAAATGTTTCTAAGATTTTGAGCATTAGCTTCGATATAAGTGGAGTTAATATATATCATTTGATAGTATTTGATTTTGGAATATAATAAAAGAACATTATTCTATTCAGGACCACGATTATCTGTATTTGTTTTGTGAGAAATGAACGTTTGTCACAAGGTTGTTTTAATTATAAACATATTCTTTGAGGAGAGTTTATCATATCTAGTTTATCCTATGCAACATAACTTGCACTTTTCATAAGAAATGTTTTTATGGGACTGATATAATCTAAATTTTTATATATATTGTTGTAATAATTGATAAATAATCGGAAGATTTATATTATATCATTATTCTACGATTTGAACAATTCCACGAATTTAAATTAGTTCAGAAAATCATGAATGTTCTCAAATTTCACAATTCATTTCAAATTTTACATATTACACAAAGTTGAGATTTCGACATTCTATAAAATTCATTAAGAAAGACAAACTTAATATAAATAAAAATGCAATATTTTGTACTTAAGTAAGTAAATCTTAAATAGATGCTTTTTTGCCAGTATAATTTGCAAACATAATGGTGAAAATGGCCATGAAGACCTCAAATTCAATATAATGATGCAATCTGAAATAAATTGAGCAGTATGTTCAGTATGAAATACATATGGAGGAGCATAGCCATATTGGATAAAATTAAGTTTAATCATAATATATCTTCAAGTCATTTTGTTATGCAAAATTAATTTTAATAGAATCCTCCACATTATGTAATTACGAAACAGGTATCATCTTAATAGAATTAAATTTTTACTTATCTGTTAAAAAGCCTATATAATTATATGTATTTAATATATGTAAATTTAGTCTGTAATTTAATTTGTATTGCTTAAAAATTGGAACAAGCTCATAAACCGAATCTTTTGAACCCAAAGGATTTATAATCAGTCAATTATAAAAATAAGCATTTTGAAAAAGTTTGGAAAAATTCTCTTTAAGTTTGACTGTCCAGGAATATTTTAGCAATTTCCATAGTCATTTAAACCGAGGAATATAAGTATTAATACATTTACAATCCATAACTTTCAATAGCATATTTTTTCGTATTTTATTAAACTAATATGCACATAAAAATTTCGATGTTCCTTAATTTTATTTAATTCGTTCGGTATTTCCTAAATTTAAAGGAAAATATGAAATAATATTGTTGACAAAATTTGCTTTTCAGCCGGGAAAAAAATGTAAACACCTAGTCAACTAATTTAAAAGGTTTAATACCTATACATGATTAAACAGATGGTTCTGTAAGTATTTATCGGATATTCCATTGTCTGAGTAAAAAGGCCGAAAAGACAATAAAAGAGATGAAGACCGAAGGAAAGCTCTAGATGTACAACAGGGAGAAAAATAAAAAAGCAAGGCAGAGAATATATTTTTAAGTTACAGTTGAATGTCGTTAACCCGAAAGTCGGGTATACGAAACGTCAAATATCAAAACTTATATTTACTCCACTTTAAAGGCATTGATTTTTAAACTTATTTTTTAAATCTATTATACTAAAACAAATCTTAATTGCCAAAGTACTAATACAATAATTGTAAGATTTCGTTAAAATCTACCTGCTTTTCTTAAATTCTAACAAAAGGTCTCTACTTTTTACTGTATGGTTGAATCTTTGTATGCAATAAGGCAGCTCAAAACATAAGGTACAGTATTAATTTTGTTAGATAGTAAAGTATACTTTTAACTCACTTTTATATAACGTAACCGTATAGTTAGCTTCAAATATGATTGACTGGGTTATCAGAATAATTAAATATCCGAACTATGTATGATCCCAATTAGTACGGATAATCAAAGTTCTTTGATATTTGATTTTGGAATTATTCTAAAGATTCTTTTAAAATTAAAAATAATGAAAAACTTTGGTTCATAATTGTAAAAAACGCTTATTTTTATATTTGAGATTGAAAAAAGACCTTTAGGATCCCCACATTTCCATAGTCAAAATCAAACAAAAAATAAATGAAATATATTTTCCATTCATTGTGTAATATGATTTTTTTCTTCGAAAAAATACAGCTACGTAATTGTAACAAAAAATTTACATATCGATAAAATGGAATTATGGAAGTAATCACATGATTTGAAGGGGTGACGTTTTCTTCAATTTGAAAATAATAGGTACCTGTCGGTTTAAATTTATTTTAATTTTATAATTGTTCAAGATACGGAGCGTACATCTTATGTAGCTAACAGTAATCTATTGCATTCAGCATTATAATATTAATAGTTTAAGAGTCTCCTCTGTGAGGCGTTCCCCACAATAACTGCAGTTCGCCCCCCTTGCTGCCTCGCGACAGCTGCGACGCCGATTCCCCAGGCACGGAACCCGCTATTAATCACGCGAATGCACTCAACCCGTTATGTGAACGCCACTACATGCGGGCAATCAGCCCTGTAAATTAGTGAAGAAGTTGCTCCGTCACGCGGAAGCGACTACGACACCTGACGGGACAGGCCGGGTTGGGCCCGGGACGGAATGGGATAGAAAGGAAGGGAAAGGAGAGGACAACGTGAGTCAGGCACTTCCATTGTCGCCGCGTCAAAGCTCTCTGATTGCACGCCATCCCCTCAGCTTCCAGTTTCCTCTCGCGCACAGTTTCGATATGCACGTTTTCTGTATTTTCCCGTCAAGTACATTTATTATTATTATTACTAAGCTGCTATTGGGCATTTGCCCGGTGGCTGCTATATAAAAAGAAAATACAAATAAAACACAAATACAATTACGAAAAGTTTACACTAAGGAAGAATTTTGAAGTGTAGTTTTTTATCTGAAAAAGAAAACAAAGGCGACACACAAAAATCACTTAACTGCACTTCACTATTATTACTTCACTGATTCTAGAAAAATAAAACTACTCACTTAAGTTTTCTTAGCCTATTTCTAAACTGATTTACGATACCCGGAAAAGTCGTCAGTATTTCTGCAGGCAAGGAATTCCAATCCCGTATTGATCTATTTACAAATGAAAATTTTCCTACGTCTGTACGTTGCCCTTTTTCTTTAATTTTAAACGAGTGGTCATTTTTAGAAATATAATTTTCCGCAGTAAGATGGTTTCTTATTTCTTTCCAGGCCCTGTGGTTCACCCTTATAAGCTTTATATATTGCGCACAACCTAGCATGTTTCCTTCTATTACCGAGACTTTCTAAATTCTCGTGAGGATTGTTCTTTTCAGCCCGTTTTTGTATTTTTTCCAAGGCTAGAGTGTGTTCATTTCGATATGGATCCCAGCACGTTACCCCATATTCTAAAATTAGCATGAAGAGCGTTTTGTAAGCAGAAATGTTGGTTTTTCTTGTGCTTTTCCTCAAGACCCTGTTTACAAAGTGAAGCAGCAGCAGCGCCCTCCACCCTTTACCTGCCAGAGACCTCGCACACCTCATTACCCCACATAGTAAAGTTTTACGATAGAAAACAAGTACCATTGTAAATAAATAAACTCAAAATAAAAATAATCGCGACGAAACCGTACGGCTTCACTTGTAATAAGCCAGGGTTCGTTACCTCAGGGTTTAACTTATATTTTCAGAGATTTCAGAAGAAATAAAAATTATTATTATTAATACCCAAAAATTAATTTACACGATTAAACTAAACTTAAGCATTAAAGATACGTAGATCGAACTTCCTGACAAGTTATTCTGCTTAGACTTTCAAGGTAGAACCGTCAAAAGCTGATCGTAAACTTTTTGACTTTTAAACTACAGACTGTCTATAACGCTCAAATGACAATTTCTTATTTTCCTTATCCTCGTTATGCTGTTTTCGAAAAAAGAAATGTAGAGCACATTATTGAAATTGAGACTGTAGAATATGCCAATCGAATTTCTTTTTCACGACAAACAATTTTTAGTTGTCGAAAGCAACTTGCGTTTTGTTTACTCTAAGTCCGTGAAATTATAAGCAAAGAAATTTTTGGAGTCTGAGTCTTACGTTATGATATTTAGTTGAATTACTAAACTATATATCTATATATGGAGAGTTGCATCAGACCGGTCTTAGGACTGAAATTCACAACTACATTGCATAAAATGCAATGTATGTTTGATTTAGAAAGAAAGGCTGCATAGTTTAAGGATCTTACCCGTTCATTCTCCTAAAAGTGATCCAGGGGAAACACTAAAGGATCCTACATCAGGTAGTTCGGGAAATTGGTACTACTCCCACGCCCTTCTGAAGACTGGATTGTTATGGGAACGTAACAAACCCAACTCCATTCCCCAATCAAATTTGAGGGTAGCTGGCAACTGGTGCAATGGGATCAACGAAAAACTCTTACCGTATGTGCAAAGTCTGTGACCCCGAAACATGCACCCCTCAAACTGCTCTAGGTCGTTTCAGCTTGTGGGAGCCTTAATTTGAAATCCTTGGCCTGGGAAAAATGGAGACAGGAAAATCCAGTAGGAGGAATTCAGTCCTTACGGACTTTTCAGAACCCCTATATATTTCCCTTGATCGCAAGGTTTGCATCGGACGTCTTTCGACTGCGACTTGTAAGGCTTGCCCTTATGCGTTCCTGTACCATTATCCCATTGCCATGAAATTTAGAATTTAGCACCCCAGAGAAGTTATCTGTCAATAGCCCCCTCCCTCCCCCACCGCCTTTCAATTAAAAAACAGTCCTACCCTTAAAATCTACAGGACGTGAAGTTCAGAATAGATTATGCCCTCATGTGGCTTGTCAAACGAGATGATTAAATTGCTGTTAAGCAGTGCTTAAATTTAATTGACATTTTATTTAAAAAATTTTTTAGCTTGTTAATAAATATTTTTAAAAAACTACAATTCGCAGTGCAAATGATTGTGGCTGTATATCATTAAGGATTATGACTTTTGTACACGTTTTGCCTCCGTACAAATAAAATTACATGGAGTTAAAATGTAAATAGTTTCCCTCAGTTTTATTCCAACGCATAAGGTTTATTGCAATGAAAAAGGTACACTTCATATCCTTAATATAACACATGTCAACATAAAACGATACCGGTGAAATAACACGTTGGCCTATATATTACTGTCGATTTCAATACTGTGACGTGCTAATATAAATATATGCCAGGCAACGCCAGGCACCCAGCCAGTCAGAACATATATTCTGGGTTTCAAAGAATGTTAAACGTTCATAGTTACCATATCCTCTTGATTTTCGGACATTTCTAACTCAAAATGTTCGACCAGGATTTTCTCGCATAAAATCAGTCAGGACACGTAAGTAGTGTCCCACGGAAGTGTCCGAAAATCGAAGAATTTATATCGTTTATATGTTACTACTCGCTATATACCAATACATTTATACAAAAAAACAATTATTAAAACAAATTGTAAAATTAGCTCCTTATAACCGAGTTCGACAGTATATAAAATTCTGCTTTATGTATTACAAACATTTTATGGAAAAACTAAAACAGTATTTTAACCATCGTGATAAATAAAATACGATAATTTTCTATTAATTTTAAATCATCAGAGGCATAGAGTACAATTGTTTATCAAGTTATTATCAGACAAAGCTGTGAATGTTAATAATTGATTAATATATGTTATTTTTGAAGATAATACTATCTGCGATGATAAGAATAAAATAAATTGAACATCAACCTGTATAAACCAAGAGAAAGAATGTTTTCTTATAGATAAAGAAAATACGTTTTTTTCCAACAATATACGCGGAATACTAAAGAAGATTTCCCGAATGATGGAATAGAACAGTTCTTCTTCTAAATAACTTGTTATTAATTTGTCATACAATTGAGAACAGACACGCAATGAAGTTAGGTGCATAAGAACGTTCTTAGTCTGTTTGACTTTCAGAGTAGTGTGTTTGATAAGAAACAGACATATTGTTTTGTAAGATCTTTTTGTGGACGATTCCATTGAGATCGCGATGAACAGTATTAAAACTAATGCACAAGAATAAAAGTATTGATTTCATGTATATCTACATCAAAGCTTGTAGAAGATTATACCTGTCTTGCTAAATTAGAGACAATTGTTATTTATATAATGTTTGCATAGTGTCGGATGGAACAGAAATATGTAGATTTGTACCCAAAGAGAGTAGGAAAGATATTATTGGAGGAGCCGCGAGCAGTTCTGTTTGATAGGATATTTTTTACTTATAGTTGTCGTATTGTCTTTTCACTGGTCTGATTCAACCCTCCATATTAGCATATTATGCACAACCCTTTTCATATCTACATAACTACCACATCCCACAGCCTCCGTAACCTGCCTATCGTATTCCACCCTTATCTCCATCTTCTGTTCATACCCCACACACTTCCCTCCAATGCGAATTTTACAAGACCCTCATGTCTCAAAACGAGGACTATTAATCTATCCCTTCTCTTGGTCAACGTCCTCCATACTGTTCTGTCTTCTCTTATTCTGCTTACATATTCCTAGTTAGTTACTCTATCCATCCATCGGATTTCCCCAGCATTCTTCTATAACACCACTTTTCAAATGCTTCTATTTTTTTCCCTTCGACAACTCCGACCATCCCATTTAACGCCACACTCCATACGAACATGCTTAGTAATGATTTCTTAATATTCATACTTATATTAGCCATAAATAAATTACTCTTTTTTTAGAAAATCTTTCTTGATTGGTCTATTCTACTCTTTATATCTACTATGCTTCTGCCATCCCTAGTTGTATTCCAAAGTAGTATAATCCCTTAAACTTCCTTGAAAATATTCCTTCCCAATCTAACATCGTTTGATATTCCACTATTCCCCGTACTTCACTTTGTTACCTTGGTTATCCCTCTATTAGTCCTCATGAAACTTTCCTCCAGGATCACGTTCATTTAATTTATTATGTTTTCCAAGTCTTCTTCTGACTCTCGTAATACCACAATATCATCTTCTCCTTGTATTCAGATTTCCTTTCCATATTCATTTATAACTTACATCATCGCCTGTTCTAAATATAACTTAAACGGTATGGGCGACTGCATCCTTGTCTTAATCCTTTCTTGATTCCTGCTTTCTTTTCTTGCCCTTAAATTCTAATTACTGCTGACTGCCTTCTGTAGAGGTTAATAAATTATTCCTGTCATCTTCAAAACCCTTAATAGTGTGTTCCATTTTACATTATCAAAGGCTTTTTCTAAATCTACAAATGCCATGAACGTAGGCCTCATTTTTTTCTTTCTTATCCTAACTTCTAAAATTAGACGCAGAGTCAATATCTCTTCTCTTTATCCTACATTCTTCCTAAAACCAAACTGACCCTCTATTTGACGTTCCATCATCCTAAATACTATTTCATTTCATATTAGATACTAAACTAATTGTCCTGTGATGTTCGCATGGATATTATGACACGAATTATGGTGCATTCAGCTGCAAGTGTATAAAGAAAATAGATTATGAACAAATTTTTTGTAGAAAGTATAAAATTGTAGTAACAATACGACGACTTCAAAATATACGATGGATAATTTATGAGAAATTCAGGCTGTGGAAACTCTTTTCTAGTTTAGTCTTTTCCGTTAGTGAATACAATACTTAGAACTGCACAAAATAACAAGCCAATTTCCAATAAATAAAAAAATGGCCAGAAAATTCAGCATTAAATATATAACTATTTATTAAAAAAAGCGAAGTTTCATCTCTATATTTTGCGACTTCCTCAGGCTTACTACAAACATAATATTACAATAAATTATTAATTAAGCCGTTTTCAATACTTTTGTATTTATTCTTGTAACAGTTTTTCTACTTCTCCAGTGTATCCATAATCTAATGGAATCAAGAAATATAAATTTCTGGTCGATAATGTATAGAAAAACGGATAACTGATATTTTTTATTTTAGAAAATTGTTGCTATTGGAAGCAGCACCCTCATTTCAAAATTGACTTTTCCAAAATATCACAGATCAAGCGTTTCATTTCTTCAGAACTTTCATCTCTACGTCTCCCCCTCTCCCATGGGAATCAAATTTAGCCAGTAAATTAATAAAAAAGAGTTTCAGCAGAGAAGGGTTGTATTTTACGACGCTTTTTTCTGAGCTAATGTTCTCTAGGGAAAAGTAGACACAACGGCTACTCACAATGTAGAAATCTGTAAAGAAAAGTTGAAAGTAATGGTATAGGTAGCAGCAACCCCTTCAGGGAATAGCAAAACCCCCGTCTGTCGAACAATCCGGAAGCGAGTATTGATCCTTGTTGTAAACTGAACGTTACAAATGAATATTCTGTCATCCGTAGTATAATAAAAATCATTTAGTAATAATGAGAAAGGAGTATCGCTGGAAATAAAAGAGCTATTCCATTGGGCAGGTAGGTATAGAGAGTGCTGTGAAGGGCGAGAGAAATGGCCACGTCATGCTCATGTGGTATGCTGACAGAAGCAGTTCGAAGGCTGCAGCAGGCCTTCCATTTCATACGCAGGGCAAACTCTCGCTTAAAACATTGTCCTTTGTCCCAGAATATATTAACCTAAGAGCATGAAAATTTTAAGCAACTGTAGCGAAATTCATTAGTGAGTCAATTACCTTGAAAATAATAATTAAGTGAAACAGTGCACAAAGTTTTAGCTTTCAAGAAAATTTCAGGATGGAAAACTAAAATAGATATTTATTAAAATTCATACAACTCAGATTCTTACATTTTGGACACGGCTGACATGGACGGACCTTGCTGTAGTTAATAACTCATTCTGGAGTTCCCGATGAGCTTTATGACAATCATTCATCTGGATTTATGATGGAATAATCGATTTATTAGTCTAGCGATGCCATAAAATGGAATATATTACTGGACAGCGTGTGAGTCTGCCAACATACAAGTATTACATTTTTCTTTTAATTTTGAAGTTTTCTCTTTTTGGGTAACAGACTGAAACAGGCAACTCCCCTTTAATATCATAGGAAGGGAATTGAAAATGGGGAGTAGCCAAGGATTAAATAGGGCAACAGTTCATGTTCCCACCCGGTGTTTCACCTAAAGAAATGCAAGGAAACCCCTAGAAAACCTACATCAGGTAGGCCGGGTTATTGGGTACTATTCTCACACCCTTCCGAATGATGGAAGATTAGTTATGACTTATTGATAAATAAATAAACACTTTATAAAGTCAGAAACAATTTTTTAATTATATATAATAATTTTAATAATATAAACACAGTGTCCAATGTTTATGCATTAAATTTTTTTTTGAGTTATAATCTTCGATAATTTCTGACTATATGAATGGGTTTCTTCTGTATCAAGCATAACAAACTGCTCGACATCTTAAATATTACTGATGCAAAAGAAATATATTTTGAATAGAACGAAAAATAAAGTTCCCGCACGTAAGTAATTTTAGGAACGTTTGTAGAGATATTGAAGAGAAGATACTGATACGTTATTTATGCCAAATTTGTTGATAGAAATGGGATGTGTAGAAAAATATTTACAAACAAGAAGAATAGAAAAATTTCAATGCAACCGGGAATCTGACCCGGGACAGTTGTTTATTAGTCAGGTTCTCTAACCACTGGGGTAACCGTCAATATTACTCACAAATCAGAATGAATAGCATAAGAATAAATACCTTCTCAGCGTACCTACCTATATCTAACATATAGTTACTTGTTCATTGCAAAGGGACTATTTTATGTTGTCACGTGTAATGCGTCTAAGTGGGGAATATTTGAATTTACTTTAATAAAAATTGAGAAGAGTAAATTAAATAATAAGTCTGATAAAATTTTATAATTTAACAAAAAACAAAAGATTATATTTTATCGTCCTGCTCAGGCAGAAGAATATTTATTGAATTTACAAGTTATAATATGGAAAAGTCAACCTCCTGTGGTCTAGTAGCTAACATAACTACCTCTCAACAGAGGAGCCGGGTTTGAATCCTCAGACGGGCATGGATGTCTAAATGCATTTTCACAATCGCCAAAACCATTGCAGAGCTCTTACTCCCACGTCGTACGGCAGAGCACTGCAAGGAAGGCAACGGGAAACCACCACTGTGTAATTTCCCTTGAAAGAGGAAAAGGTTCCCGTAGAGAAATTTCCTCGCTTGGACCTGCCGTTAGGCAAAGCATTAATTAACTAACACATGGAAAAGCAAATTAAGTCTTTGTTAAGGGTGGGCTCAAATACTTTGATCTTAATATTTACAAACCAGAATTGTTGGCTAAAATCATTGTGACATTATAGCTGACGGCTTTGTAGGATATTTTGTTTGACAGCACATTCCGCTCAGGTAGCTAGTTGTGGTTGCATCACCGGCAGTGTCCTCTTTGCTGATTCAGTCGTCTCCTTCCTTTTTTTCCCAACTCTTAAGACTTCTTGACTTCTATAACATTTATTTCCTAAGACTCAGCTTCAATTCACCTACAAACCTGTCTATATCTCATTCCAAACATCATTACTATATAACCTCCTCCTTACCATTTCTCACGTCTCGTCTATAACTGCCTGTCTGACATCTCCTCTATTACTGACCTGTCTGATGTCTCGTACATCTCTAACTCTTCTCTGTCTGACATCATCTCTACAACTTCTCTTCTATAACTGCCTTTCCTCGTCTTTTGTATCTATCTCAACACCTCGGATTTCCCATCCGGTAGCGAATTATCCACGACTTTGGCCAATGGCCAGCTATTTGTTACCCCCACATCCTTTTATATTAGAATTCTTCCAGATTGGTGAAATCTCTCGACCAAGAACATCCGCAATTCCCGTGGAATAAACCCGTTGTGGCAGCCAATATTTGACCCTTTAAGAATTCATTACCCTGGGCATGGTCAGCGACGGAAATTTAATCCTCTCGCAGAAACCCGATTAAATAGAGATTTATTTTGCCACGGCCCTCTCAGTACATGAAGTACAGTCACTTCAAAAGTTCCGGAGCTAAAACAATTTTCATCACAAAATTATTTAAAATGAAATGAAGAAACTCCTGTCAGGTTATTGGGCATATGTACACTATGTATGATTGAAATATCACCAATCTTCATACCCGAGCTTATGGTTTAAATTTTTAACAAGAAATATATTTAGAAATGTAAAAATATAGAACAGACTTTTATTTTTAGTCATTCTTTTGTCCATGTGTGCCAACAACACAGCTCGTTAACAATGCATTAAAATTTTTCTGTATTTTCGGTTTTACAACCATTACCTGCAAAATATGTAGGACAATTTTCTGCCATATATACATTCATTAAATCAATTATTTTATATTGCCAAGAATGAGTAATGCACACTCTTCACACACGTGTGTGAAGTTGTATAAGAACTAATAAAAAATATTGGCTAAATTTATTACGTATGCATTACACTTTTCGCTGCTGGTCGAAGCTTTGCACAGAGAATTCAGGATAAATTGAAATTTCCCAACAGTTCCATCCTTTAGTACGTATTATCCTACCGAAGAATTTTAACTATCGTTCTTTAAACTTCACGAAATTTTAGTAGCAGTCTAGCTGAAATTACATTGCGCAACTCTCTGCCGTAAATAATTTAATGATAAATACAAAGCGGGCGTTTGTCCTTTAGCTTGAGATTGAAATCTAATTTGCCTTTAATTACTCTCCATGGCAGCATTGTCTCTGTCGTGATTGCGTGTTGCCCGTCGAGCCGAAGCCGAACGCCGTATTGAAATTCCGAGAAGGTCCAGGCGTTCATTAGAAGGGCTGATACAGATCGCTTGTCCGAGGCCTTATATTAAATACGTTATTGATAGTCGCGTTGATCCGGTGTCAGAGTTGTATGCGGTGTCATTAGCTCAGCTACCTCCTTACACAGGCCATTACAAGAGCCTGGATGGCTGTCCGGACGCACCTAAATTGCTTTATTACGACGGTCCACTTTAGGACCTCACTTCTGTTGTCGCGACAAAATTGATACTTGATCACTCCGCGACGAAATGAAGTGTCTCTTCCAACGACTTGTGCAGAAATCCGTGCACCTGCTATCCTATAATCGAGAGACAAATTAAATACATTCCGCAAACACACTAAATCGTCGCTTGTGTTCTTATCTTATCCGGAATAATTACGACGGCTGCTTTTGGAATTTCGATAGAAAATATGGATTGTGAGATTTATTTTCGTAAAATTTTGATTCCTTGACTGAACTATAATAAGTCCGAGGAAGCCCATACTAAAATAACAAGACATGAATGGTTTAGGTATAAATTTGTATCGATACCATTAAATAAAATTGAAGCGTCTATCTGTCTGTCTTTCTATCTGTCTGGCTGTCTGTCCGTATGTCTCGAATTGGCTCCGAAACGGCTCAACGGTTTCAATGAAAATCTGAAGGTTTTAAAAAAAGGAGATTTAATTTAAATATTCATGGATATTTAATTTCGACATATTGCCGAAGATATTAATATATTATGAACATAAATATTAATTCGACTTGAAGATTTCATGGAATTGCCGCGTGAAATCCGACGTGTAAACCAACTGCAAGTTATAAGTCCTAATACACGCTATTGTTGTAGCAGGTTGAGAAAACATTAACTTCTTTGGATCGTCGATACGATGTATACATAAATTGATTTTATTTCTTGCGAATTAAGTAAAAATGTAATCATTAAGTGGGGAAAATTTTTATTCTTTTAGAATACTGAAATAATATTTGTTCCTGCTATTGTACCGGGGGTATTTTGGACTCTCTCGAGATTCCGGGAGTATATTTGAGGTTCATATTGTGTCGTTTTCAATGTAGGTTTAGTTATGTGTTGACCAAGAATATTGTATCGGGATAATATAAATAAATACCCGGGTAACGCCGGGTCCCCAGATAGTCTAAAATAAAAACAATAACTATAATTTATGGGCCACTCACAATAAATTAAACTTTTAAAATAGTTTATTGTATAATCATAGTAGTCAGGAAATATCTGGAGTTGAGGCTGAAGGTAAATCGTTTCGCTGACCACGTGCCACTCCAAAAAAAGTGGAATGTTTCAACGAAGATGACACGCTGACAGTCGCTCCGGTTGGTCAAAGACCTAATTGGGCAGTAGGGCAAAGGAGATAGCAAGAAGATGTAGATTAAACATAACATGAATAAATTTACATCACTCCAGTAATTAGTCTCGTACTTCGTGCATTTTCTGAACGTGATGTTCATCAGGAACCTCAATCAGTTTCGCCTTTTGTTGGCGACTGCGTACATCTAAAATTGATATAATTTTGTCTTATACTCTTACTGTTTTTATCATTTTCTATTACATTGTAAATTTATTGTTAGGAATATTAATGTTCCTATTAGTCTAAAATTAATACTAAACCAGACGAATAATAACAAAGACGCACAATAAGTACAAGTTTAATACCAAATATCAATGGCTTCACTTCTCTTATAAGTCAGATCATGCATTTTAAATTTATTCAAAATTCATCCCTATCATATTAAATCTATTTTTGTAACCTACCAATTGAAGATCTGGGACGGGCACTTCATACAATAATTCTATTACAACATTTCAATATCGTTGAAGAAAATTTCATTACAAAAATTTATATTAAGACTGATTCTTTAACTATTATTATGTTTACCAGACTAAAACCAAGTAGCAGCATTCCTTAACTTCCGTCAAAATATTCCTTCCCATCTAACACCATTTGTTATTCCACAGTTTCCCATTCTGTACTCCATTACCTTGATCTTCACTCTATTAATCTTCATATTGAACTCTTTCTCCTGGACCGCGTTCATGCCATTTATTACTGTTTCCAAGTCTTCTTCTGACTCCCCTAATACTGCAATATCGTCGACAAAGCATAGGTTTTTTATTTCTTCTCCTAGCAGTATGATTCTCTTTCCACATTTCGTTTTAACATTCTTCATCGCTTGTTCTATATATAGGTTAAACAGCATGGGTAACAGACTGAATCCTAGTCTTACTCCATTCATGATTTCTGCTTTTTTTATTTATCTTCAATTCGAATTACAGCTGACTGCCTTCTGTAGAGGTTATATATATAATTAATAGGGAAAGGATAGAGAGATAGAAAGTAGGTGACTTACCTGAGGTTCATAGATGGTAGACACCTTATGAGGTTTTGAGTACTTGAATTTTTGGAGGCACCGCCCCCTTCATCAGAAGGTTAGGAAGACATTTTCAGTGATCGGGTAGCAGTCGTCGGCTAGCCGATCACTGGAAATGTCTTCCTTTCTGATGAAGGGGGTGGTGCCTCCGAAAATTCAAGTACTCTAAACCTCATAAGGTGTCTACCATCTATGAACCTCAGGTAAGTCACCTAATTGATATCTCTCTGTTGTTTCCCTATTAATTGTTTTAATTAACATGACAATGTCATTTCCTGACTCATATATATATATATCACAAGTCTCAACGTTTGAGATAGAAAACCTGGCCCAGACATATCGTTAATATGATACTTATAAGTATTATATGTATACATATATTTTTTTATACTTCGGATCAAGTGAATGCGATCATGGCCACCGAGAGAGATGGCCATGCGAATGAGACTCAATTACTTCATGTATGTCTGTAAAGTTGTGGAGGAACCGTAAAATACGTAGCTAATTACTGAAGAACTGAGATTAACGACGGCCATTTACACCAGCATTTAGTTTTCTTCACTTTGAATTTTGTAAATTTTCTTATGATCGTGTTCGTATTAAAATATTTCACTGTGAAAAATACACTGAAACAAACGCCCGTAAATACAAAAAATATATTCCTGTGCCTAGCTCAATTGAATTTATTCCACCATTTTCATACCACTTTGCGCGTCACTCGAAACGTCGTCTGAAGTCATCTGAAGCAACAAGTACTCCTACATTTTAATCTATTAGGAGAAATTCCTGTTTTTGAACCTGTGCCTGTCCCGTTTCATTGCGAAGCTGAGACGTGAACATCGGTTCCGACTCTTCCACCCGATTTGTTACTTGCACACAGTTTTAGGTCGATTGGCAGATTCAACGGTTTCGTGAATAACGACAGAGGTTTATTCTTGTGGATGATAAGTTCTCGGAAGTGTGAAACAACCTAGGGGATCATAAATGACTGCGCAGCCAGTCGGAATCCATCAAGGGGCAGATGGAACCTCAGACCCGCCCCCAAGACAAAAACAGCATTCGCAACCCTTCTGTAATGACGGGCCATCATTGTCGCTTGGATTTATTACGACACAGCGTGGTTGGTAACTATCTTTCCAAGCGAACGATTTCCAGACAACACTACAAGCCTTTAATACTATAAAAGTCTATTATTCCCCCGAAAGTTAGTTGCAGACATAATGAAATTTTAGGGGGAAATATTATTTGAACTCCAGATTGGGAGAGACGTAGATTGATAGACAAACATCGAAACGCCCGAGAGCCTAGAACTGTTATTTTATATATTAATAAAATTCGCTATAACGCAGCTCCGATACACAAGTTACGATGACAGTAATTATATTAACTGATGTTGTGAAGGTCAGTTGTTTATTTACAGTTAAAGTCTAGCTATTACATATTATTAAGTCACTTAAATTTTATGTATTTTTCTCTTTTTAACTATGACTTTTTTTAATATAGCACACAATTATCATCTACAAATGTTGATCATATACATCAACAAAGAATAATCGTTATCGTGTCACTTTAAGCATTCCAACAAATCTTGAAATATTTCTGTTCATTTATTGTACAATAAAGATTTAATTGTAGCTTCTTCATAATTATTCATATTCTGTTATGGTGCGAAATACGTACTTTTATTCTTGTTAATCCTTTGGAAGCTTCTTCTTCTTTATCGAATCAGAGAAGTAATATTATATAAATATACTGTACGTAATTCTAGAGTTCTAAGAATATATTTTCATTATGCATCTTTGTGTATGTATGTACACTGAAATACTTCTAAATACTATTTGACATTAGAAAAAATGTACTGTGGTAAATGCGGATTGTTTCTTCAATTTTTCAAGCAGTATAATAACATGGATTTAATTACTTATAGCACCAAATCAATCAGTGGTATTTGTATAAGGTCATATTCCATAGTGAAGCTGGGTAAAGAATTAGCTTTTACTAGCTGGGGACCCGTCGTTGCCCGGGTATTTATTTATATTATCCCGGTACATTATTTAATTCTTGGTCAACACATAACTAAACCGACACCAAAAGGTCACAATATGAACCTCAAATATACTCCCAGTATCTCGAGAGAGTCAAGGAATAAATATATTTTCAGTATTCTAACAATAAAAATTTTCCCCTACTTAATGGTTAAATGTTTACTTAAATCATATATTAAAGGTCATAATGTAACACAGCGACTCTCATTACACCGGTTTCGACACCAGATTCGTTAGTTCCCTTTTTAATTTCATATTAGCAATTAGTAAAATTTAATATTTACCTGACGCGAGAAATAAAATCAATTTATGTATACATCGTATCGACCGACGATCCAAAGAAGTTAATTTTTTCTCATCCTGCTGCAACAATAGATAGTAAGTGGGGTGAATGGTATAGGAACGCGTAATAGGACTTATAACTCGCAGTTGATTTACACGCGGGTTTTCGCGTGGCAATTCCAAGAAATATTCCCGTAGAATTAATATTTTTATTCATAATATATTAATATCTTATGCAATATATCGAAATTAAATAAGCACGAATATTTAAATTAAATCTCTTTTTTTAAAAAAAATTCCACGAAATCCGTTGAGCTATTTCGGAGCCTAATCGAGACAAACATACGGACAGTCATACAAATAAACAGTCAGACAGGCACTTCAATTTTATTTATAGGTATAGATTAGTAAAGAAATTATAATAGTATCTTGTCATTATAATAATATTACTATCTTTTTCTGTACATAATTGTATTAACAGATATTTTAATATAACTAATTTTGTAATAAGAAGTAACAGTTAACAATTGTTACTTTTCAATTTGGTTTAATTATCTTTTACATGCTTAATGATGTCTTGGAGTTTATTAAATTCGATAATACATTACAATGGTTTCCTTCCTGTGCCTTACTCGTAGGAAATAGTTTTTGTTTATTCTATTTCTGGGTTGCAACGTTTAAGATAGGAAATCTGGCCCAGACACGTCGTTATTGTGTCTGCGGCTGCCCTTTCACGCAAGGGACCTATTGTGGACAGCCGCCAAGCCCGCTCAAAGGTTGCCCAGAGGTAACCTAATTATCAGTGCTCCTTAATAAAGTTTTTAGTTTGATAACTTTTTGGTAATTTTATCCAACAAATTTACCAGGCGCCCATTAAATATACTGTTATAAATTAATAATCAGCAGAGTTTAGCAGAGAGTAACTGCGGATTTCGTTACAATATACGAGGGTGGCCCAGAAAGTAATGCACCACATTTTTTCATAAATTATTACTTTTTTAACTCAATGCAACTTATACTCCTTATTTTCCCACGTAATCTCCTTCCCGTTTTACGTTCTTCCTCCAGCGAGGCACAAGGGCGTATATTTCTTGTCTCTGCCACTCCTTGTTTTGTTCCCGAGGCCCTTTCTTCACTATGCGAATCACTTCTTTATCGTCCTTAAAATGTCACACACAAATGGCATTCCTCAATGGCCCAAACAAGTTAAAGGCTGAGGACTGTGAGGTGGATGGGGCAATAGTGTCCAACCCTGTTTCGCGATGTGTTCCGACGTCCTCAAACTTGTGTAAGGGCGAGCGTTATCATGTAGAAGCAATCACATTGGTTAGTATGGCGTCCAAGTCGATGGAAGCGCTTCTTCAGTTTGGTTATGCCTCAGAATTAATGGTGCTGCATCTTGTCAGGTGTGACAGCCGTGGGTGGCCTGCAAATCTTGGTTCTCTGCCTCACCCTCTGTGTCCAGCAACTAACCGTACTTCTGTCGACTACTGTTGCTCCATAAACTGCACATAAACGTTTCTCACCGTTTTCAGCCATTTCTTGCTGCGCATGAGAAATTCATCACTTACAGACGCCATGTCTAACTATTGCTGCCTGTAGGTTAATTGTTGGAAGAAACGGAAATCTTTTGTGGGACCTTGAAAACTTCAAATAATTCGTGTCTGAATTTTCGTATTCGTACCATTGTTAGAGTTAAGAGAAAATTGTGATGAATTAGTTTTTTTGTTATCATCATATATATCCAAGTTGGAAGATGATGAGAGTTCTATGCCTTGAAACGGAGATTACCCTGCTGTAAATCCGAGAAACATTTGTTTATAGTGCTAATATTCGTTTCCTCTCACATATGTAGTTTAAGTTCTGGATTTCAGTAATTTCATAGGAGTGTAATTATTCCGACGGAAAATGTTAGCATTATTAAAAGATCAACGATATGAACAGAAAGTAGTAGCCGGCGTCTCTGTTTCTCGGAAAAGATAGCTCTCACTGAAAATTGGGTAACAAGATTCTTACTAATCGCATATGCTGAATGGGGAACCTCATTTGAAAATCATATAATAAAGTCACCCCATACAGGTAATTTGGTGGGTGTAAAATCGTGTAATGACGCCTGGCCTACAGGGACAGCTGCCAGTTCTGTTCCTTAACGGTTAACACAATGACTTGGCACTCTCGGTTGCTGAAGAATCGGAAACTAATTACGCGTCCGAAAATATGGAGCTGTTGATGCAGCATCAAGAATCGACCTGAAGTGATATAAGAATTACAATTTCCACAACCGAAATTTAATAAAAGCGATTCTGAGAAGTTCTTGGCGGATAATAGCGCGATAGAATACGTGCACGACGTTGTCAAATAAGAATCAATAAAAGTGCGGCTGCATTATGAACGGCGAATCGGCAGAGTCATCTCCGTAATGACCACTCAGGGTACGAGATTCTACACAGCAGCGCTCTACGCAAGGACTTATATTCTGAGTCATTTAATTTTTCAGGTCAGTTCATAATACATATTTTGGTTACAGGTGGTGTGAGCATTCTTAAACAACTGAGGCACTAGAACTATTAATGGTGGGATAAAAACCGAGTAGTCTACTTGCATTAGGCTACAATAATTTATTCAACCATTGTATCACAAAATTGTACAGACGTTTTCGACCTCTTGGGAGCCACATTCATCTGTGAAAAATACATCCAAGGAATTTTGGTACCATGGCATAATAAGTCCATCTTACTAGTATGCGGATGTATCTTGATTGTTTGGATAGCATAAATCAATATAAGAAATGGATTTAATTACCTTAACACTTAAAATTATTCAAAAATGGTATTAAATTTAGGTCATATCCCGTAGAGAAAGTAGATTAGGCAATGAACTTGTAAATTAGTTTAGAAATAGATTAAACCTGAACGAGTCTAATAAACTATATTGTTATATTTATGTTCCAACGGAACTAGCCACTTAAAATATTGTATCAATGGATACATGAATTTTCAATTTCGTTGCCTCGGCTACTCTTTCATTGAATGAAAAAATAGACTACAGCACGTGTTATATTCGTTACAAACATTATTCTAATTAAGAAAAACGAAACTTAAATAGTTATCGCACTGAGGAAATAGCAGAAGTCATCTAAAGAAATTACAAATAATTGTTAGAACCTGTGAAACTATTACATCACAACTGCCATTTATTTTAATGTTTACAGAATAAATTAAATAGTCATAGAAACCAAGTCTTTTATTTAATTACATACTTAATTCCTCATGCTCGAAATCAAATCGCGTTTAATCCCATATTTTGGATCTTCTTCAGCTAAAACATATTTTCAGCTAATACAGTCTTTGATAACATTCCTGACCATTAAAAATTATTTTATAGTTTCGTTCTCATTTTTAATGAACGCCACGATGTTTCCTCCTTCAATTGGTGCCGCGTATTTATCAACCAAAGATATCGACCTGAATATCATTTCACAAACAAGTCTAGAAAGAATAAATCAACGTAACACCATTCATTTTCAAAGTGATTGCAATTCTTTAAGTTTATTATGCAGTAGGAAAAGTAGTTTTATAAAACATAATTTATTAGCTTATTTGACAATTAAAGACTCATTAAACAACGATTAGATGCTCTCTTTTTAGCACATTTCAGCCGTGGACCAATGTTTTCAAGAAATGGATGATGCAAAGCTTTATTTTCACATCTACTGCAATCAATTTATGTGCAAAATTTCTCCTTAGCTATTTCTGAGTAATCGTTTCATTTCAAAGATTCTCATGACATAACAGCCTCTATTTCCCGGCTGTATTATTATTACTTAGCTGCTATTGGGCATTTTCCCGGTGGCAGCTATAAACAATGAAAACACAAATACAATTACAAAAAGAAAACACAATTCACACTATGGAAAAATTTTGAAGTGTAGATTTTGATCTGGAAAAGAAAAGAAAGGAGTCACTCAGAAATCACTTCACTGCACTTCACTTTTATCACTTCACTGATTCTAAAAAATACTACTCACTTAATTTTTCTTAGCCTATTCCTAAACTGATTTACGCTACCCGGAAAAGTCGTCAGTATTTCTGCAGGCAAGGAATTTCAATCACGTATTGACCTATTTACAAATGAAAATTTTCCTACGTCTGTGAGTTGCCCTTTTTCTTTAATTATGAACAAGTGATCAGTTTTAGAAATATAATTCGACGCCGTAAGATGGTTTGTTATTTCTTTCCAGGCCCTGTGGTTCACCCTTATAAGCTTTATATATTGCGCACAACCTCAATGATTCCTTCTATTACTGAGACCTTCTAAATTCTCGTGAGGATTGTTCGCGAATCGACCCCCAAACATCTTTTCAGCCCGTTTTTGTATTTTTTCCAACGCTAGAGTGTGGTCATTTCGTTATGGATCCCAGCACGTTAACCCAATATTCTAAAATTGGCCTGACCAGCGTTTTGTAAGCAGAAATCTTGGTTTTTCTCGTTCTTTTCCGCAAGACCCTGTTTACAAAGTGAAGCAGCAGCAGCGCCCTCCACCCTTTACCTGCCAGGGACCTTGCTCACCTCATTACCCCAATTTTCAGATCACCTTTTTAATTGATCCTTCTCACCCCAATTTAATCTGTTTTCTTAAAATTTATTCAATTAAATGTTGTTTATTATTCTTGGAATGCATTAATGCAAGGCACGGGCAGGAAATAATAGAATTTTCTGCGGGTGTACAGAAAAAGTTATTTTAAACGTTTTTCCTCGATTTTTGGTTCTGCAAAAAACATTCTACGGGATGCAGCATGCTAGACATAGGAACTGAAAACCCAGAATTTGAAGGCGGCGATTGACAAAAACGGTCACATTACGGTGTTTGAGTAAGGATAACACCCGAACGTTGCCGTTGTAAAAGAAGAATGATGGTTAGTTAATCGAAGATGGAGGGTGATACAGGGAAGAAGAAGCTTCCCATCAGACTGCTGTACTCTTCCCAACGTTGTCGACTCCAGAAAGCTCCAGAGTCCGCCGTCACCACCGAGTAGCATTCCAAGCACACTGAAAACGTTGCGCGGACAAAGGAGTAAGTGCCTCATGCGTTCATCTTCCGTTCACTTGGGTGCCACAAGTTTTGTTTCAATCGTCTTGCCTCTGTCCCCTGAAAGAGAGAAGAGAAAGCAGGAGCGGTTAAACAATGTATTTAAAGTAAATATAATTATTCTGTACAGTAAATAAGTATTTAATTCAATATGCTTAATTTTTCATATGCCTTTCTCGTTTAACAAAAGAAATACCAGTTAAAAATGGAAAACTACGAATGATTGGCTATTTATTGTTTATTTTGTACTCTGTTGAGAAAATATGTTACGTCATTACATGATTGTTCAAAACTGTGGATGCTGTAATAAAGTTCATATAACTGAGAACACACAGAAAACGCTCTGGAAACAAGTTTTTGATGAATAAGAAATTATATTGAAACTTGGTGTATAAAGAAGAAAACGCAGCATCACGATGCGAATAACACAAATAAAATATCTTATTTTCTGGGTTGGAGGCCTTGACATTTGAATATCCCTAGTCAGTATGAAAGAAGAAAGAAGAAAAACACAGAATGATGTACTTTTCACTATTTTTAATCAATTATTTTATACAGTTTCCTAAAATCATTATCGTCGTTAATGTTCTTTGTATTGGCAGAAGAATTTAAATTTAATGAATGATTGATATAGAAGAACTGAAATTTAATAAATAATTGGTATACTAAAAATGTTGGCCTGTCTAATTTTCTCTTTGCATAGCTACCGTCTCTGCCCACCTCTAATTTTCTTAACTCCTCTTATTTATTTTTAAAATCAGGCCATGAATACCCACATATTAAAACATCTTCAAAAGACATATTCTTGTTATTAGTTTGAAATAAATCTTTTAGGACTTACGCTGTTTAACGAATGTATTCAGTAAATAGAGTACACATTTTAAAATTTCTGAAATAAGATTTTCAGCTCAATCTACAATATATGTCAATAAAATGAGTTTTGTCAGCTCTTTGAAACGGGATAAATTCAAAAAGGCTTTACACATTTCAATGAGTTTCATATTTATATTTTTACTTTTTCGAGGTACAGGGGTGAGAGCCAGAAACGTTTTAATTTTTTACTACGGATAACTACTTTGTGGATTAATGAACATTAGAGCCGTATATTCTGCGAGTCACGAGCATTAATTACATTAAATAAAAATGGCAATAAGACAGTATTAACAGCAGTGAACTTGAGCAGCGCTGTTAAGGAATTGCGTAAACGTTTACCTAATATTCCCTCAGTTTCTATAGCATTTATATGAAATAATGTCAAAGTATTTTCAGACCTTGTACTTAAAAGTTGAGAATTATGAAGTCACCGGGTCATTGAACTGTACTCGTGCAGTTCCATGTAGCTAATACTTCCTCAAGAACGTGTACGAGTACACACAGAATTATAAAGGAAGGTTTCTTTTCCAGACTCCATTTTAACTGGCCCAATTAACAATTTTACAAATTAAATACGAAAACATTATGTGAATAATATCAATACAATTTACTAGGCACTTAATCAAACGAAAGCTTTCTCAGGTTATGTAGTTGACAAAGTTTTCTCGGGTGAGGATGTAGCAATTCCACAACGTATCGACTGCGGACATTGCTATCTTCGCCAGAAGCCCGAAACAACTTTGTCTACTAGACACTTCTTCAACTTTACGGAACAATTATTCTTTCTGTTTTGAAACTACGAACTTGGAAAAATTAGAAGATTCCTGTAAAGTCATAACAATTCTTTCCTAGTGCTTGATTATCTATCGTTTCCAAATAAGTCAACAGATAAGGAAGTAAATCCTTATCTAATTTTTTTAAATATACGGTTCAATTGAAATCATTGCTTTTGTATATAAACTGTCCCGGATATAACAAATAAAATCTCTAGATCTTCGGAAACTTCCTTGGGACGGTTGCAGCCAGACGGAAGTGTCCGGCTACTTCCTGTCTCCCAAGAATGATTTATTAGGGGCAATTCTCGAAAATTTTGATTTCAAAAGGACGGGAAACCGCAAGTAAATTTAAACAATGAAGGTTTACCATTGATTGTACACCCGCAAAACATATTATCTAAGTGAATTTTACCGAGTTACATTCCGCTCTGCCCTCTGGATAAATTTCTTCAGTTAATATTCTACGGACATTGAGTTAAAAATCAAAATGGGACTGTGATCGTCAACAATCTCTACATAATTGAATTTTAAACCTAAATATGTTCAAATAAGTTGACAACTGAACAATTTAGACAGTACATGAAATGACTGGTTAAAAATACGACGTAGTTCCGGCTTATCTTATAGAAGCAAGCCGTACGGTTTGTAAGGAAATATTTTCTACGAACAGTTGACATTCAGTATTACATTGTAACTTTGATTATGTAAATAAGAATGATAAAACGTATTTTTGTAATTCCCAGATATAAGAAACCCCGGATTTTACCAGCTCGTTATGAATAAGTTCGACTCTATTCGCAGATTTGTTAGAAGGTTTCTTTTCTTTTTGGGCAACAGGCTACATGCGGGTGATCCTGAAACAGGCAACTCCCCTTTAACAACATTGGAAGGGAATTGAAAACGGGGGTGTGGAAGGTAGAGCAAGGTAGTCAGGGGTTGACTAGGACCCCCGGGCTGTAGTTTAAGAATCCTACCCGGTGTTTCACCTAAAAGAGATGCAGGAAAAACCCCAGAAAACCTGCATCAGGTAGGTCGGGCTATCTTGAAACTGTGAGGATATAAGATTAATATAAAGAATCGACCTTTTTATACAGTCCTCAATTTTTATTTGACAAAAACAACAAACAGTAAACATTAAAACAGCAGAAGCTTTCGCCATTCAGTGGCATAATCATCTGTAAATAATAAGAAAGAAACAAAGTCAACAGATGTAAATTAGAAAGATAAATAAGGTGGCTGAAACCGTTCCTGTTTAAATGTAATGTATTCGATCAACAGATTGTAGAATTGTAACGAAGTGTGTTTTTTTTTCAGTGTAGGTACGGCTTTTTGGCGACCTCTTTGTTATATTTAGTATATATATTTATATATATGTGTGTGTGTGTGTTGTAATTTACATGTATTGACTTTGTTTTTTTCTTGTTATTTACATATAATTATGCCATTTTTTGTTTTTTATTCATATACAAAACATTTATCGTACAGATTATTAGTTTGGACAATAATGATTCAGGATATCCAATATTAAAAGAATATAAAAATAAAATAGAGTATATAATTTACACGATAACGTGAAGGTATGCTAATCCATTTAATTAGCCTACTTTAGCAGAATGGGTTTGGTTTATTTATTTATTTTTGGGAGTGGGTGGGTGAGGGTTGACAGGCAGTGAACTGATTATTGGAGGATATGTGAGGATGTGGTCTGCGGGCATGATGGTAAGGTGGGTTAGGATAAGCCTGAATGTTCAGGGGGAAGGATGAGGATTATGCCAGTGAATGGCGAAAGCTTCTGATGTTTTAATTTTGCTGTTTGCTGTTTTGAGGACTGTTTAAAAAGGTCGGTTTTTTATTTAAGTAATTCAATTTTTTGTTTTTATGGATATAAGAATATTATATTCAATAATACGACCGTGCAATAGATTATAAGTGAGCTTTTAGAACGATTTTATACTTTTATACGTCATATAGGGTATATTATAAAAACACTGGTATTAGTTTGGCGGAAAAAACATTTAATGTTGGTGATGTCTAAGGGCTTTCTTCCCCACATTCACATTACCGTTGATTACGTTTCGGGGTTCAGTAGCCGCGTGGCCCCGAGTGCCGTTTTGCTACCTGAGTACTCACCCTCCATTAGCAACCTTGTCTCGTGCCCCCGGGTGCCTCTTCTCCATAACAAAAGCTCCAAATTACTCCCTCGCGCCACGACGAGAAATTCTAAAATATCACTGCTCGCCAGGCCACGCTAATTGTCGGCGCCAGGGACGTTAGGCCGACAATTTCGGAGGCTGACATTTTAGATGTGTTAAAGCTACCCTGTACTTAGGACGGTTGGCGCTGTGTTATTTCCCACTGGAGCAGTTTAATGCTATGACGGTTCCAATCGCAACTGCTTTGTTCCCCTCTATCTTTACCATAATGTGGCAATGACTTTGGCAATTCATTTCAGAGGAATGGACGTGTCATTATGGCCTACCGTGTAACTAAATCTGTAGCTCTCGATTGCTTATTCGTAACGGGAAATCGGGTAACGTGACCCTGAATAATTTAAATGTTTCTTCGGCGACTGCATTCCCATCACGAATGGTATTACCCCGGAGGCAATGTATTTGCTTTATTGGAAGCGTGGGATCAGGTCTAACTTATTAACTCAACTGTAATCTGATATTTATGTATATTTTTGAAGTTTTTTACTTACAATTTCAGCTATTGTATTATACCGACTCGCCGGTTTATAACTCATCTTGAAATAATTGTTTCGATTTTTGTGCGTTTATAAATACTATACAAAATACACTGATTTACAGCAATTCTTCTATATCACATTTTTTATAACCGGAACAACTTTATATTAGCCTAAACCAGTTTTTATCTCTAATTCATAATCCGTTTCTAGTTTTTTTTCTAGCACGTCCAGTCCTTTTCTGCACGCTGAGATATACATTTTGCAGTGTTTTTAAGTTTCTTATGTTTCAGGCAGCAGTATCGTTGCCTTTATTAGTATTATAATTAGTTAATAAATCTCTTTTCGAGATGTTGTGATGGCTCATCAGTGCAAAAAAAAATCCGTTCTGCTATATTTGTGGAAGCTTTACTTTGTTCGACAACGAAAATTATTAACCCCGGTGATTATAAAGGTTGCAAAATTGGTGATCAAGATAAACCATGGGTACCATGGTGCGAGTTGCGTCATTGGTTGAATGGCAAATTGTGATCTATGCTTTTTGTGGTCCCTATTATATGACGTGAATAAAAATATGATTCTACCAACTGTTACTTTTACACGACTAACATTTTCTCTGAAAAACAAGAATAGAGTCATGTATCCCAGTTTGTCTTAAGGAATTAGACTTGTGCAGCATAGTGAAGAAATACCTATTCCAAAAGTATCGATAAATTTGAGCACAAGTGAAAGTGATAGAGATGAGGATTATAATCACGAAAGAGATTCGGGAACTTATGAAAGACAACGAATTTTGACATTTTTCTTAATGAGCTTGAAAGCATAGCATGGCTAGCACCAAAAGCAGTAATACATGAATTTTTGGAACAAAAAGGAGGAAAACTACGTACAATTGTGTGGTGATTCATGATCCTTACAGTCGGGTAAAGCAAAAATAATTTAGTTTTTGTTATTTACGTATACAGGACGGAAGACAAGAATGGCTTGGTGGGGCCGAGTAGGCGGGAAAACGTCACCGTCTGCAACATTGTTGATGGCCTGGAGTAGAGGTAGATTGGACAGTTGTTGCAGAGAGGCTGCCGGAGAGAGACGCTAGGGAGAGACGAAACAGTGGCAGAACAAGGTGACATGTATAAAATTTAGTTTCTGCACATTTAAGAAAGGAGATTCATTTTGTGGGAGTACAGAAAATAAAAAGATAACATTTGATCTGAAGGAGAGGCGCTAGAGAATCTTAATATGAAGAAGACGTGACCCAGCAAAGGAACAACCGGCATACGAACAAAAACGAAGAACGACGTCATCAGGCGTTAACATCTGGTAACGGCATTTTACCCGGCTTTTCCACACAAACCATTCTCGTCTATTCAAATAGTAAATGCATTATTACTATTATTATTGTTTGTTTGATTGTACAATATATTTTTGATGGTGTAACCAACGAACACCACAATTGATTAATGATCTCTTGATTGTTTACAAAGAGGTAGGTCGTAACATGTCCTTAAAATGGATTTCTTGAACTCTCACCTGTACTTCTTCCCGCCTAATCTCGGAGCAGTAAGTGATGAATACGGTTAGCGCTTTCACCATGTAATGATCGCTTATGTAACCAGCGAAATTACATTAGAACCATGTATTAAAATCAATTTAACGCAACATAGCAAAATCAAGGTGGTCGCGTTATTTTTTTGTAAAGTAATTTTTCTTATGTTCGTTTGGATACGAAAGATTGCGATTTCCACACTGACCGCCTGGACGTTGCTGACAGGGCTGGATTTATGGCCCTAGGACAATTCCGGAATTAACGGCATCCTAGGGGCTGTAGAGGCTAGCGACAGCAAGCCAGGGCACTACGAGTCTGGAGAGGAGATGAGCAGCATCGCCTATCAGCATGCATCAATAAGCGATATGACTCGTACGTCAAAAATAACGTCCTACCAACAATAACAACGTTCTTACGAGGTCGCTAGCCATCAACAGAGGTGATATCGGACTCACGTGGGAACGAACTACAAAATTTGAATCGTTTGTTTTGTTACAATACCCAAATATTTTTGGTATCGTTCCAGGCTGAGAGGTGTATTTGTGTGTGTAAATTCCACTCAAATTTTCATTACGTCAGTCAGACGTCAACCGGTTAGCAATACATTTCTCGCACGGCAATCATGAACATGCATTTTGAACAGTAAAACCATTAATAATGAACATAAAAATTAATGGTTACAAGAGCAGCTATATTAATAATGCAAATAATTATTCATATTTATCCCAATTCTTTAAGAACATTTAAAAATTAGCGCCAAGTGTCTTTGGCAAACCTACTGATACAAATCGTGTCGCTGTCTCAATTTATTTGTTTCAGCTATAGTGCAACGCTCAACATCAGTAATCATTTCTATTCCACGTGCTGTACCCAGAAACACTTATCAGTGAATTTTTTCCAATTGATTTATAACTTGACCTTGCCCAATTCCTAACCAACGGCCTCAAAAAATCTTTTGCCTCTTATAAAACATAAACTTTTACTTAACGTTTATACCGCAACAAACTAAAAACTATTTTCCACATTAATTTAAGATAATACATGATATTAAATATTTTTATTTCTCACACAAATTGGAGTTATTCAAATCTCGACCCACGTACAAAGAGTAATTCCCGATCAGAGGTACGGCATTTATCAAATGTGACAATCCTTGATTGCACGATTTGCCTAAGTGCATTAGTTTAAATTTACATAATCTAGTTCCCTATTAAACTGTTATGATGATCAACCCGATGACGGCTCAGTAATAATTACAATATAAATTATTGTTACTGTCCAGCGGAGTTACGAATCTCAATATACACAGAAGGATATTAAAATTTCAATGTGTGTACCAGTGTACTTAACACGATAAAGTACGATTTGAAATAGCTATTTGGGGGGTCTGTCAAGGGAAATTAAAAATTAATTTTCAACTTACTCCCGAAGACGTGAAGAAGCTTTCCGCAGAGGATAACGAGAGCAGAAAGATCACTCGGCGTCACGTAGTCACAGGACCCTGCTTCGTATCGGATTTCATAGCAGCGATATTCGATACCCAGCCTTACGTAAACGAGTATTAGCTGTGAACTGTTATCAAGGGGAGATATTAACTTTCCCTAAGTATTTATAAACCATTAGAAACCTGAACAACGCCTGGTAAAAAAAAATATATTTTTTTCATAAAGTAACGTCTAAAATAATTTCATACTGTAATTAAAAATTAAAGTAATTTGTTCCTTGCCTATAATCTATTATGACATTTATTTTACGGGTACATTTCTTATTTATTTTCAATGTTTCTATTTTATTCTGCGTACATTTTCAAAGTGTATTAAATAGAATACTATTTGTTTCACATTAAATATCATCATCTGCACTGTAAATAAATTTTATAATCACATATAAGTAGCATACGAACAACGAATCCCGTTTAAGAAACTTTGATTTTTATAATAAAAGACCTCTTACGGATACTATTTCTCTTTATTTAGGAAATACATTTTCGTCTTACACATTAAGGAAGCATATCCATTTATGATATCAACACAAATTAACGTAAATATGCTTTCAAAGTTCATCGATAGGCGCTTTGAGGACGCGATATGATACCTATCAAGGAAGTGGTCTGGTTCAACGACATCGATATTGTTTTTTCATTGGGAATCAGCAAGTAATGTAGATTGTTAACATAATTCAACAATATCATAAATACTACTTAAATGCTAAAATATATATTCACAATTCCTGCAGAATTGACAAAATCAATGTTTATAAGTTACTCGGCTAATTTTCAATTGTATGACACGTAAGTCTGAAATGCCATACATAAAATAAACATGAACGTTGTAACTAGAAAAATTTATTATAGATTTTAATTAAAGCTTTTGCTGAGAAATTCATGGAAGCACTGGAGTTGCTTTGCTCGGGTCTGAAAAGTGTTTTCATAGAATGATTTTTTGTTCTCTTTCAATGCTAAAAATATCATACTGAAAAAAAATTGACGCATTCGATTTCTCAGAGGATTTGCAACTACTGTTCGCAGAACATGCAATCTTTTTGAAGATTGGCGATTTCTTTCTCACCCACTTTCTCAACTCATTTACAATCTTCATATTTCAAACTTAATATCTTGTATCGAAAAACATTAAATTCTATTGAAGAATGGGAAACCTTACTTTGAATATCAAATGAGAGTGACTATAAGAATTCAAGTATCAATCCTCGCCCTTTACCGTCATAACGACTCTAATACTTTATTCGTTCATATAAAGAACAAAAAATTAATATTTTATTTTTAGATTATTAAATATTTTTCAATGTTTTGAAATAAATGTGTTTCAATCTTTTGAACCAATCTTAAAACGTTGTGACAATTAGCTAGTTTATAATTGTTTATAGGTATGTACATTCGATTACACAGCAGTCAGCAAGTTATTCACATCGATTTAAAACCACTTTTGGGGTATTGAGAGAAGGTAACGATTCCCCTTTTTCCTTGACAACATTTTCGATCTTTTTTTTTAGTCCTTATCTGTGTGTATTGAATAAGTGAAGGCAAAGCGCCTCTCCCGGAGCCATCAATCTCCCACAACCCTTATCTGTTTCAACCCCCTGCCCCAACGCAGCAGCCTCATTTGTTACAGGACCTTTTGTTCCTGCCTGTTCAGATAATGAAGGAACGTCACCTGTTAAAGAAGAAAGGGTATTGTGACTCCTGCCGAAGTAATCAATCAAATGCCTCTTGTTTATTAAAATTTCTTCTCATGCGGCTCAGGACAAGGGTGATAGTGGAGTCAATTAGCCCTTACAAGCTATTTATAACAAAGCATTTCAGAATCAGCGTGGAAAATTGTTAACTCAACAAGTGGACTACAGCAGCGCCAAAATAGTTTATTCTTTTCATTAGTACTCGAATATGCGCTAAAGAATAATTATATTGGTGAAGATAGAATTATTTTACAGCAATTACGTAATAGATCCTCTTTGATCCTGTTTGAAGGTCAATAATTTGCCGTGCAGTATACTTTGTGTTTTATACATTCAGAGTTTTGATAAGGTGTAAAGCGAATTTAATGTTTAATCAACGTTTTATGCAGAAATTTGTTTATGTTTATCTATGATGCTAGAATTCACGACATTGTATGAACGTTACAAGAACTGTTCTTAGTAATAAATCCTGATTAGCTTCACGTGATTTAACATGTCTAAAGATTTTAATTGCCGTTATGAACCCTAAGAATAAATGTCGAAAAAATCTCGTTCCTTTCAGGAAGAGAAAATTAAAACTTTACCACACTTATTTGAATATAGAGTAAATAGTTAAAGTTTAATTAGGTGTTATTGAAATTTTTAAACATGTTTTTCAATGATTAATATCTAACATGAAAATGGAAAATTGTTTTATGTAACCAACTTAATGCTGAATTGTATATGTATCGACTTTAAACCGCCAGAAAAAATGTATACAAGTAAAGTAGTCCGTATAACTTAAAAATTAAGAGTTAATCACCAATTCATGCCCACTGGAGACTGTCTGTCAATATGAGGTATTTCAAATTTCATGGCATTCCTTTCCTCCTGTAGTACCCCATGTTACAAAGGAAACATAAAATTTGGGATTTTTTATTTATTTATCAACGATGTCCAGTTTTATCTGAATATTATTTCGCACCTTTTTTCCATAGCTTCTATATTCTATTCAAAATGAGATCCTTCGAGACCCTAAAATAATCGTCAACCACAGACTCCACTTCTTTTCCTAAAGAGACACTTTTTCATCTTAAGAAGTAGAGAGAGCTAAATCTGGAGAATGAGACCTCACTCACTGATTTTGGACACCGAGATTATAGACTTTTTTATCACTTAAACATAAAAATTACATGTAAAAACTTTCAAAATTCGTAAGTTGTATTACTAACCATTCTATAGCAATCACAATATCAAATAGCAATATACCTCATCTATATGTTAAATACCTATGTCCATTATTATATTCTTCACTATCTTTCTCTAATCAGATTTCTTCTTCTAAAAGGGTGGTATTATTTAATAGTTCATCTAATGGTCGCTAGAAACTAATTTTTTAATATAGGTGAGTTTCACACACTGACCAACGTGACGTGAGCCATGAATTACAATCTGTCTCTCAGACCGTTAGAATCTACCATTTTTCTTTAATTGAAACAATATTCAGTTCACACGATTTATTCGTTTTATAATTGTCATCAACTAAAGTAAATTAGATTAGAAAAGAATTTACGACGATAAGTCCTAAGACTGATCTGATGCATCCCTTCCTGCTAACCTATCCTGCGCCAGCCTTTTCATTTATACGGATATTACATATCCCACATACTCCCTAATCTGTTTAACGTATTCCATCCTTGGGCTCCCTCTTCTGATCTTACCCCACACACTTCCCTCTAATTCTAATTTTACAAGACCCTCATGTCTTAAAATGTGCCCTATTAATCTATCCCTTATCTTCGTCAAAGTCCTCCAATTTGTTCTCTCTTCTCCTTCTCTTTTTAGAATTTCCTCGTTACTGATTCTATCCACCCAACTAACTTTCAGCATTCTTCTATACCACGACATTTAGAAAAATTCTATTATATTTCTGTCTGTAACTCCTATCGTCCACTTTTCGCACCCATATAACGCCACACTCAATACGAACATTTTTAATAATGATTTCCTAATATTCATATTAGTCGTAAGTAAATTCTTCGTTTCTGCGAAAGCCTTCCTTACCTCTGCTACCCTACTCTTTCTGCCTGCTACATTTCTACCATTCTTAGTTATTATAAGAATTTTTGAAATTCCTTCCAAATATAACAGCGTTTGTTATTCCACTATTTCCCATATTACACTTCGTCACCTTTGTTTTCCCTCTATTAATCCCCATGTTGTACTCTTCCTCCAGGATCGCGTTTATTTAATTTATTATGTTTCCCAAATCTTCTTCTGACTCTCCTAATACTACAATATCGTCAGAAAACCTTAGGGTTTTTATTAATTCTCCTTGCAGTTTGACCCATATAACAGACAATTACAAATATTTTGAACAATAACGTAAAACTTACTACTAATACTAGACAATTAGACCAACACTTATGGACCTTGTCAATATTTATAACAAATTGAAATAATAAGAACAAAGATAGTGCGAATCAAAGAATAACCAAAAGATGAAAATGAAAAGAGAATGTAATAAACCATTGCATAATTTATTTAGTAGAGAAATGTCTTTTTTATGTAGTAACGATTATTATTACAAAATTATGGCAATCAAGAGTTTCGACAATATCTTTTCTTTTTGACAAAGTTAAAGAATTAGCAGATTTAAAGTTAAAATTTTTAGAATTATAACGAAAATCCGAGAATATAAAGCTTTGGCAACAAAATTACATACCATAATTTATTTTTCCATTGGTTGGATGATGAGATAAAAGATTTAAGACTCTATCAGAGTATGTAGATTTATGGAACCAATTTGATAGGCACGTTCTTTGTTTTTATTCCTTCAGTCTGTTATAAATATTGGCAAGGACCACAAGTGTTGGTCGAAAAGTTTATTTTGTATTAAGTTTTAAATTTTTGTTCTAAAATTTTCTAATTGTCTATTATACGTATCTACTTGAAGTTATTTACAGACGTTAGTTGTTCTTATATGTTCAAGTACATTAGATTATACAATCATTTACCTTCCTTCGAATGAAAAATTATATTTTCATAAACAGAATCATTTTTTAATTCATTGTTAATTCAAAAGCATTTTTATAATACACTCGGAGCGACCGGTTGTATAGAAACCGCCAACATACTCCACTCTCTCTACGAAAATCTTAGCCTCGACTTCAACCCAACGTTAAATCAGAACATTAATAAATATTTGTTATATAGTGAGACCTGACGAAACAACACATTCCCTTTCGCTAAATGCGGCCGTCCTTTCCGGATTACATCACTCAAACGCAGCAATAATTTCGTATAATAATCACCGTTGATCGTTTTTTTTCTTTTTGAAGACAGTTAATATTATTCCACTCGTTCGAAAAAAACTGACGCCTTGTAGCAGTTGTAACGATCTTCGTTTTCTCTGTAACCGAATCACTCATTTCAGTACTTTGCTTTGAATGTTCCTTCGTCTCAGATGCGAGACCTGTGTTTAATCCATGCTTATAAATTGATTAACAACCTTCCCTTTATTGCTGTGGAGCTTCGTCAAATACTCAATTGAATCATTCTCATTACGCTCTATTTGTTCCATAGTAAGCAAATGCGGAAATCATCTTGCATACAACTCTCTCTTTTCTTATTTTCAGTCAATTTTTCTACATTGTCACTATTTCTGATGATGTCATTTCGTTTGGTCGAACAACCCCTTTAAAATTTTGCCTCACGATACGTTAATGTTGTAAACCAAGAAGCAGATTCCACCAGAGTAGAATCTATCTCGACTCTGATATTAGTTGAGCTGAGACTAAACAAATTGATGTATTTTCATTATTCCACGTATACAAACTCACTGAGAGAGTTCACTGGTGATGACTAAATAATGTTTCGTCTTCAAACTGCAGCTTTATAAGAATATTACAGTAGACCACTTTAATTTTCAAATAACAGGTATACGTCGGGGTGGGTACTTCTGGAATTACCAGCAAATTTTGTTAAACATTTTTTTTTTGGTTAACAGGCTACTTGAGGGTGATCCTGAAACAGGCAACTCCCCTTTAATAGCATAGGAAGAGAATTGAAAAGGGGGGATGCGGAAGGTAGAGCAAGGTAGCCATGGTTAACTAGGGCCCCCGGGCTATGGTTTGAGGATCCTACCCGGTGTTTCACCTAAAGAGATGCAGGGAAAACCCTAGAAAACCTGCATCAGGTAGGTCGGGCATTGGGTACTATTCTCACGCCCTTCCGAATGACGGGAGACGAGTTTTCTGTGGGGACGCAGCATTCCCTTCTTCGTGTCTCCACCAGTTTCAGGAGGCAGTTGGCCGACTGATCCAATGGGATCAGCGGACAACTCTTGCCATATTCCCAAGGTCTTTGACCCCAGAACATATACCTCCTAAAATAGGTGAAGGTGTCTCGGCATATGAGAACTTTGATAAAAAATACCCAGAGAAAGTGCGAGGCATTCCCGTCATGATCAGGTACACACACACACACACACACACACACACACATATATATATATATATATATATATAATGTTTCGTCTTCAAGCTGCAGCTTTATAAGAATATTACAGTAGACCACTTTAATTTTCAAATAACAGGTATACGTCGGGGCGGGTACTTCTGGAATTACCAGCAAATTTTGTTAAACATACACACACACACACACACACACACACACATATATATATATATATATATATATATATTTCAGAGAAAACAAAAATTCTGTAAACGATGTTAAACTTAGAAAAATAATGCAATTATAACTCTTCCCAGAACTTTGTTTATAAATGGCCAGTACCCCGGAGCATGGATATTTAAAGTACCGACTTTTAATTCACTGCTGGGCCAGCTAATTTTTGATCTCATAGCGCCAAAAGAATGACGATTATAAATATTTTTACATAAGAAGCCGATATTAAGTATGTCTTTATTTGATAAATGAAACTGATAAATAATAATACAGATGTAAAGCCATCTTGTGCGCCTACTGAAACTAAAGATGCTGTAAATTTAAAAATATTATCTTTTATCAGAAACGTGTTTAAAATCATTCAGACATGTTTGTAAACTTGGCGGAGATAGTACAACTTAAATATTCAAGTAATACCAACTAATTCCGAACGTCGCATGTAAAAATATGTTACCTTTGGTAATTATATATTAGACCCATATTAAATTATAGACGAATCAGAAAATAATTTAGAGGTTAGTACGCAACGTAGCCCATCCTTGTGAAGACGTGAAATGCAATGTCATCATACGTTTAAAAATTCTATACAAACCATCACCCTACTTGGGCACGCCTGCCAGGTGTAGAATATTACTCTCTAGAGCGGGTAAAGGGTCTCAAGGTAATACTTGTTCATCCATAACTTTTTTTTTAGAAATAGCATTAATTTGGTGCGAATTCAGAATCTGGTTCGGCCTCAACATTTACAATAAAATCAGTGGTAGGTATTGATTTTATAACCTGAAAATTGAAAATCTCCTCTCGCGCTTCTTCTATATTTTATGACGACATATTAATATGCTAATCGGAAGCATATTTTACGGACAGTAATGTTTCCCTAAAAGGCCGTAATAACATAGCACGTCCTAAAAGCTTCATTCTTTATTACGCCTATTACACTTTACAAAGGCGAGTTTGCCAAGGATAAACGAACGAGCTCCAAAACTCATTCCACTTCTGCCGCCTAATGCTATAACAATATAATCTTAACGAGGTTACTGACTTAAAAATGCAAAGTATTCCCCCACAATCACACGACATATATGTCAAGGAGTGAGTTAGTGTTAATAGCATCATCTTAATTTTAAACAAGTCGAATCAATGAAACTATGGCCTACGTTTTTAATAGTGTACGCTTCGGTTCGTATAAGAGGGCGCATAATTCTAAGTAAAATCAATTTTGTAAAGTAAAATTAATACGCTTCTTCATAACGCGATGTTAAGGTGGTTAGTCTGAAATTTAAGACGATGACCGACGTCGCTACATAAAACGGCTGTGTGTACGCTGATCACATTACAGCAGTACTAGAAATTCTGAAATGAACTGGGGAGGATATTATTATTTTTAATGAAATATTATAATAAGAATGAAATTTCATTTACTCTATATTTAGCATATATATATTAAAATTTACTCAATTTAAAGTTATAAGCTGGCAATTTTTTAAATTATGAACACTATATATATTTACAGTAATTATGCAAATTAAATTCCGTACAACTAAATCCACGAGTTCTACACAAAGGGTCGTTTTAAATGGGGTTTCTCATAGAGCAGAATAATTAACACAATAATGTTACTCGGAACTGGACGTTGCAGGAAATTGGAAAAAGGTGACAAACAGTGGTATTTACCGTGTCGTTTCAGCTTGCCTGGATCTTCCAGCTGCCGCTTCCTCGTTGCTCGTCGTTCCGTTATAAAATATTCTAATTACATATCATTTAAGAGAAAGTAGAAGAATTGTAGCTGGAACAAGACTGGACATTTTACAATCACTCTCATTCGTTAATGGAGTTTTGAGGGTGATCCAGATTTAGGAAGACACAGAGTGCCGCCGTAGAACGTGAACGATAAACTTTGGAAATTGTGTATCATAAAAGGGGTCGGTCACTGTTGCTGCTTTAATTTATCACAGAGGTCGATTTCATTAGTAAACTATATTAAAGATACTGATGTTAGTAGAAGTTTGCAGTACTATCGTTATCAAATCCTTAAAACAGCATTTCCATTATTTAAAACATTTTATAGCTAAACTCAATTAATGATTTGCCACAATTCCTAATCATTACAGCTGGTTTGTTCCTCTCTCCAGTTTTTATGCGTATCAAAACAGCTAATTTGTTCATTAATTTCAAGTTATGGTAATTTCCCGAATAAAGCTGCTCGGCTTTCAGCTGTTGACACGTTTCAGGAACGACTGCAGCAAAGCCGTCGGGACTGAACGCTTCTGTACAATTAATCGGTCGAATCTGGTTTGAGCGAATTATTAGGACACCTCAAAGAGCCTAACACCGAAATGTAATTACGGAAGAATCCCGCTGTCCTGGCAAATTATCATTCCTCGTGATTTCTTTTGGTCTGGTCGCTTCTTCCACGAAGGATACATTGAGGAACGAGGAAGCGTTCAGTATTTCTGGGATTCCTTGTATGGTGTCCATCGGTCGTTAGACCATCTGAGCATAACGGAGTGCGCTAACGAAAACGGTGACAGGTATTCCATAAAATAAATGAAGGTATTAGGCTGTCTGTGTCTGTGTCAAGCTAAACTGGCTGATAAGATCTAATAAGTCAATTAGGCTCCCGATTCTCGCTTGTCTCGTTGGGATAGTAACTACATGTTAAAGCTACAACTATTTTTACTTTATCATTTTCGGAATCAATAAACCTTAAAAACTTATTTCTTTCCTTTGTCAGGTTCTTAAAAGTTAACGCAATTACTCATCGAGCGTATAAAACTTTGAAACAAACTAATTTGAATTATGCATTCTCATAAATACCGCACTTCTGAAGTTGTAACAAAATAAATAATAGGGACATCCTTGCATTTTAATAAAACTAAAATTAAACGTCGTAATTTTAAAGTACTTGATTTATATTTTTCCAGATTTTTTTATTTGACTAGGTAACTTGTCCAAACATAGTCCGAATACGATACTGTACAATCGTTTCAGTTTTTTTATGTCAATCGTTATCACCGGATAAGAAATTTTTCTGGAGCAATCAAATATGTAGTGAAGTGTATTTTACATTACAAAAAATTTAACCTCTTCTTAACGTTTCGTTTCATCTTCTTACTTCCCTATTTTAAATAATTTGTCGTTTGGGTAATTTTTTTGTATTTTCCTGTGTGTGAAGCTTTTAATATGTTCGTATAGATCTCGTTGTGTTTCTTTTCCCATTATTATATAGTATGTTTATATGCATAATGGTTCATTTTACAATCCAATTCGCTCAGTATAGGAATGTCGGAACAAAATATAGTTCTCTAATTGATTGTTTCAATGATTATTGATAAAATAATTCCAGTTTATGTTCTCCTTGCCTGTCTTCAAATGCAAATATGACTATATTAATTTCTTAGATGTAGTGTGAAAGGATTTATAATTATCGCCATTTTATCTCGGAAGTGTGGGCAGATTATTAAAGTTAATTTTACCTATTTTGAGACCTAACTTCACTTAACAAATAATAAATAAAATATAAACAATATTATTTTCCATATATCTTATTTTCAATTATTACCTTACACCTAACACTTCTTCACATAGACACCGTCGTTTTTCGGGCACTTGTAACGTGAAACCGATTTTTGCGTTAAACTTCTCCAAACCATCACTAATTATTCCTTCCACATACACGTAACATATGTGTCAATGAGTGTTTTCTGGCGTAACATTCCTTGCATTAAAGAAACGAGTCACTTATCTACCTCTGAAGTTTTGAACATTTCTAAACGAATTAACAAAGAGGAACACGAAATGACGATGCTTTACGGTTGCGTCTGTCTTCCCAATGAATGGAGGATGAGATCATGCATGCTCAAAATCGCAGCTGGAACGCTTCTAGTGATGGAAGCCAGTGAAAATTCACTAGTATTTACAAGGAAAACCAATATTGTTAGGTTTGCTTAGAAGACAAGGGAAGTCTCCCACCAAACCATAATCCCTTATCATGTCTCTCCAGACCCTCCAAGAACTCTAATTCCCATTTAATTCAACTTTGAAAACATTTTATAAAAGAAACGCTCACTATCCCAAAAATATAACATAATACTTTCCCTTTAATTCCATATTGGAGAATCTCTACCCGTCAGCAGACTAATCGCTGCTCAAAATTAAAAACACAATAAACCAGTTTCCAAAAAGGAATGAAGAATTTAAAAAGTTGAAAGAAGAATTGATCAACTACGTTGAAAATAATTGGGAGAAAACTAAATAAAAAGAAAACCTGGGACATAGTATGATTCTTAAAAATAATTTAAGCCAAGGACTGTCCCAGATTGAGAACAGTGCATTCAAACTTAAAGCACACTGTATATTCGAACATTGAATTTCACAAGTACAGAAACGCCTTTTGTGATAAAATAAAATAACGTTTCTTGTTAAAATACTTAAATAAATTTTGCGTTATGTTTGTTAGGAATTATGAGAATGTGGTAATAAATTTTTATTTTACTTCAAACATACAGATTTATTCCATAGTTACCGCGCCAACACGTAACGTAACCCATAATCACTATTTGAAATGCAAACGAATCCGACGCCTATTCTAGCGCGTTGCAAAATATGTGACGGGTTATTCATTGAAGAGAAAAGGAAAATTGACACGTAGGCCATTATGGTTTTGCTTAAATTCAAAAAGAAATATATAAGAAAATATACGTTCTGACAATTGTGGGATCCAGGAATCATTCACGGTAATGATTAATATACATTTTACCAACAAGAGGACAAGAGTCCTCAAATAGTTTATAAAATGCAACGTAATAAGGAATTTGTAATTGGGGATTCGACAATTTTTTTCTATTAAAATCCAATACGTGTAGTAATGTAGCCAATAAGACGTCCGTGACCCGAATAAGTTTTCTGACATTATTGAAATGATAAATATACACACTCGTATTTAAATTATTTTTTAAGTCGCATCAACAGCTAAGGTCAATAGTGACTACTTTACTATGTTTAGAGATGTTTTCTTCATTGTCTTACTTGATTTTGAAACACAAAGAGCCACAGAAACACCCAAGCCCTTGCCAGGAATCGAATCCGGGACCTCTCTGGTAAGAGCCAGTGACGTTAGCCACTAGATCACAGAGGCCGGCTTCAAACTATTTGCATTACTAAATAATAATGACCTGATTATTCTTTTTCATTTCACAGATATGAGTACAAAAATAACTTTCGTTCTCTATGTATAGCAAAATAAAGTTTCGTTTCGTAAATGCTATAAAATTGTATATCAACCATTTTATAAATAACAATTGAAAAAAGCAACAAATAGATTATTATAGATTCTCAGATTGTTATAACTTTGTTTGCACAGAACGTTTCATTTTATAATTTTCATAGTAATAGCCTGTAATGAGGTAGGATTGAGAAGACACAAGATATTAAAGTACGAGGTCTTTCCCGGTGAGCGGCATGTTTCCAACCATGTTTCAATGCCTGGCACCGCCATTTTTTTCATAGTTGAGACTGAAGGCCCAAGATAATTTTTTGAAATTAAAGTCTGGGAAAAGTGTTAATATTTTTATGTAATGTCAGTTAAATTAATAATGCTTTATTCAATTTAACATAAGATCAACGTTTTTATTTTGAAATGAACACGTTGATACATCTTTGAACAGAAGACTAGACAAAGCCAAAGAACACATACATTCCTAGCGAGTGATGCCACCTGAGGAAAAAACCAGAACTAAACTTAATTCTCTACACAAAGTCGAATATACTGCCACGTCTGACTCAGTAGAGGAATGTCCGAAAGCCGAATGGGACAGGTTTGACGTAATTTGTGGCCCTGAAACCTTTTTCCGAGTGGGCAGTGAAAATGAACAGTCGAAGAGCGGACACCAAACTACACAATTTTATGCTTAAATATTTCCAGAGTCTTGATATGCTGTCCCAGTAGAACGGACCACAATTGAGAATCTTACTGATTGTTGCTTGGCATGTTATTGTTGACCACTTTCTCCGAATTAACGATCCGGGCTCACGCTGCGTGTTTCCACCGGCGCGGCGCGGCGCCTCGAAATTCCGTGCCAGTTATCGACATATTTGTGGTTTGCTTTCATAACTGGGAGCAAAATGTCAGGAATTTTAATTTGATACACGACGAAATACGTGCTAACGTTTACTGGCGCCTCGTGTAATATTGTGAGAACTTGACATTTGAGCACTGGGTTAGACGTAGCGTATGAATAAAGCTTGAGATTAGATTACACTTCGCTATGAAGCTCCGCGAACAATGCAAAGAACTCGTGTAGCCAACATTTATATGATTAGTTTCTTTCAAATATTCATCAGGCTGTTAGGTACATCGTCTGTCAAATTTATGGGAAGTATTACGAAATAACTGGAATTTCCCATACTCGCGTCTGCTCTTACCTAGCCAACGGGAAACTAAGAGTCACTTTAAAGGACTCATTTTATGGACAAATGTTTCATTCAGACTGCAGAAAAATAAAAAACTGGTGTTACTCAGTTTTTAGTCTACAAAAAAAATAGTTGTCAGAATACTATGTCACGTTCCACCAGAAACATAATTCAGGTGGCTCTTCTAGAAACGGGAATACTTACTCTTTCTTGCCAGCATATTCAATCACAGATGTTATTTCTGTTTAAAAACAGTCACCTATTCAAAAAATCTTGGATGTGCGTAGCTTTGATACCAGAAATAAAAATAATTTGCACAAGGAAGGAAAGTCTCTAACTATAATACAAAAAGACGTTCATTATATTGCTATTAAATTATTTAATACACTTCCAGCCTCCATTAAACAGTAAAAAATAATTACAAACAGGTTCAACCAACTTTTTACTTAGCCACTTCTTCTACTGTGTTGAAGAATTCATCGAGTTTAGTGTATATCATAGTCTATTACCATAGATATAGTACATTGTTGAGGCACTATATTGGCAATATTTATCAATATTATATATCTGTACTTACGCATATCTTATTTTAAGTCAAACATAATCTATATGAATGTAAATAGTAGCATGGAGTTTTTAGTAATTTAATTATTTTAACAATTTGTGTACAATCTCTGACTTGTTCCACATCCCTTCTGTATGGGATCAATGGCATACTATTTAATACTAATACTGCTTATTTTCATCGTTGAGAAAATTCCATAATTTGGCAGATGATTTGTTGGAACCATCAGCCTGACTTCCATAAATTTAGGACTACTTGTTTTTCTACTAAGGAATAAAAACTGTATCTGTGTGGGAACTTGAATATTGATCTACTAAATTTGTTTCTATTCTGGGCGTAGATGAGTCAAAATTGTAATATATTTTTAATAAATTAATGTGAATTTATTATTAAAATTGAAAGCAGTAGTTATTTACGTAAAATAGTATTTTAGGACGTAGTAACAGAAACCATAGCTTTTTGAAGCATGTGACATGAAGAGAATTTATTACTTTTTGTTAACCTCGGACTCAAATAACGGCGTACAAAAATGACGTTGTTAAAGATTTGGATTAACGAAATCGAACTCGACATGCACGGGAAGGCTATAACTGAAAAATTATTTCACAAAAACTAATATTAATTTGTATTAACAAATTACACACTACAAAAACTGAAACATAAAATATAGTAACGAACCTTCTTGTAGATGCTCGTCCTTGAATATTCTCGTCGAAACCTTTATTGTTATTTACTTCCGTTTTGGCTCTATAGATGGGCAAAATCGTTGTTTCTAGTGATCGGATCAGAAACACTCGCTCTGTAGAAATTCTTTTTGATGACTCATTTGATATATATAAATATGGCCCACTCACCGTACCTTATTCATCGAAATTAATATTATCTGTTTCCCATGAAATTTAACGAGATTTGCCAGTGAATATTTGACTTTATAATTGTTTACTAAAAATTAGATACATTTTTGAATTTATTAATAAATAAAGAAATAATTATAAAAATGAAATAATTGACTCTAGCAACTTTTTAAAAAATTCAGGTTTTTGGTGGTCTCAAATGGATTTGTATTTTCTATTTTTGAGGAACATTATAATTGGCAATATTCATTCATATTCTAGTATTGTAATTCTTATGTCACTGGTTAAAAATTATAATAATCCAGGATACTAAAACAAAAGTATTTATACACATAGAAAGTTGGACTGCAAAGAGAAAGGCTACTAACAATCTTCCAAAGTAGTTCTCTTGTCTTCATCTCAACTTGTTTTCTCTTTTTAACCATACGATTTTTCCAAGTCAAATTAGAATCTAAGTGTAGTCCTAAATATTTTCTTGTTTTTGTTTGGACGTGATTTCTGTAAATTTATTCTATTTCACTTTTTATTTTCCATTTTTCTAGCCATTGTTGTAGATTGGTTAGATAAGTTGTGCAATATTTGAGGCTGTGATTCAAAATAGATATAGGGTTTTTCAATAAAGGCGGGTCGATGTTGAAATAGAATGAAACAAGCTGTGTGTGAGGTATTAACGAAATTCTTTTTTTCTTTGAAAGGGCATACATTTGCCCCACAGGTGCGGAGTGAATTTTCTTCGTCTCTACTCGGCTCATGAACGGGGACGACTCACTGAATTCAATATAATAAATAAATTTACAATGATTGTAGGGAGTAGTCGGAATAAATTAAACAATTTTGGTTATATAAATAGGGAAATAGTGCACTGGATAGCGAAATTTCGGTTTAAAAAATTACCTTCGATAACCCTCATACCGTCCAATATTATGCTTAGACTATACTGTGCCTTCCTGCAAAGTCAGTAAAATGTGCAATTAATAGCTAATAAGGAAAGCAGATGTAAAAGTCAAGTGTAATTACTCTTATGCATATCGATTCACTTTTTTTGTTGTAAATACGTAAAAGATCTGTAAAATGTTTGTATACTTTTCATAGAAAATTAAACGCGGTGACAAATTGAAACAAAATTTGGTACACATATTCTTGAATTGGCTGGAGAAAAATATGGGGGGTGAGCAAACCCTAGAAAATCATGGAAGCAATTATAGTTGTAAAAAATGTGTCAGAAAAGGATTTGTGACGTCACCGTGGAGTGAAACAGGGGATACAGGGCATTCCGCCAAATTTAATTGTTTCCAATATGGCGCCTATTTGTTTAAATTTTTCTAGGCCTTACTCAAAAGATTACTGGTGATTTATTTTGTTTATCAGGATAATATAAATAAATAACAGAGCAACGCCGGGCATCAGTTATTTCAATAGAAAAGTCATTAATATATTTTTTACGTAATATGCATTACAAGGAAGGAATAAATCAGGAATTAAGAGATCGAATAATAAGATGCTGGGCAAATATTTTTATTTCCTCACAACTCGAATACTGAATGCAACAAACTCTTTCTATAATTGTCGTTTACAGTTTTAGATTAAATTCTTTTGGCCGCCGGATGCCTAATTTGACCCCCAATGCTCTCTAACAAGAAGTAATTATTTCATAATATCGCTTAAAGCAGGACATTGTCGAAGTAAAATGAAAGTTATGGTCCGGGCCAATCCTCACATTATTCTATTGGCTGGAAAAGGGGAGACACAAACGGTTTGCAGTTTATCGAGGTTGGTTCTCAAACATCTTTGAAACTAAAAGTGATCAAACCACAGTTTATTAATGTTTTTGGTCAACTGATCGGTTTTTGTGCATAAACCTTTAGGGGATAATCATTTTAATTACTGATACCGTCCAAACCTAAGATAAAGTCGTAAATACCTATCATATTTAATTATAAGGACTGTTTTTGCCTGGGTTGTGGAGTATAATATTTAATTTATTATTCATTCAAACTGGGCAAAAAATTATAGAGAAGTCAAAGAGTCCATTATGTCAAATTAATCACGAATTATAATATTCAAAATGGTAACTTTAATTACTTTACATTTAATTTCTTATTGTCAGTTTCGACTACTTTTATAATGCATGTCTTTGTTTATTTATAAACAGCTTAATGATACTAGATCAATGCTTCAGGAATTTGATTTAATAGCTTATGCTTACCATTTGCATCTACTTTCATTATATTAATGCAGGTCTTTACGGATCCTAATTAATTGAACTAGCAATTTCATAATTTAGTTAGTTCGTGTTTGATTTTATTTGTTGAAATATCTTCTTCCTCTTCTTTTTCATTGGCGCTAGATCCTTATTTATGTACTTGACATACTGGGACGATTGCGGACTGTGAATGCCATGACACGTTATGAATATGGAGCGGTACGTGGTTAGCGTATAGATTCTCATTCAGTCTTAAGTCCACATTTTTCGTGAACCATTAAAAAACCTCCATGATCACGGCGATATTCGAACCCGGGACATATGAGGCGTGACTGACCGCTTCACCACAGCAGTCACCTGATTAAATATAGGACGTTATTAAAAATAGAAGATGAATCATAATGAACTTGATTTTTGTTTATCTTGTTGGTATGGGTATTTGATTTTGTGTATTGAAATTACTTGCGAATATATGGTTCTATTGTAACAACCGTTGATTCAATATAGACTTTCATAAACTAATTCAAAAGTATTACTTATGACAGCAAAGTAAAAAAGAGCAAAAAGTAAACAAAAAAGATTATTTCCTGCGTATATTAATATATATTATGAAATCCACTGCGATAACCCTGTTTTGTTACAATCTATTATATTTAATTGTTATTACTACACGTCCCATACATAATAATTGTCTTTAATTATTATTATCTTTTCTTTAAATTAGAACAAATTATAATTCCAATTTTAAAATAGTAATTCTAATTCAATCATTATAGAGTCAGTACTGACTATCAGATAAATGTATTGTTCATATAGATATCAAATGTTTTACTGGGTAGGATCATTAAACTATATCCCGCTGCCCTTATCAACCACTGGCTGCTTCCCTCTACCTTCCGCAACCCCCCTTTCAAATCCCCTTCCTCTCCCATTAAAGGGGAGTTGACAGTTTATGATCACCCTCATTTAGCCTGTTACCCCCAAAATAAAGTTACAATAAAACAAATTTCACAATCATTACAGCAGACAATGAATATAAAAATTTATTTAATAATAATTATTATCAAAGATGAACATTTATGTAATCTTATATTATTTGTGTTATGTTCTACGTTAACAGATTATATTACAACATTTCTTCCATAACATAAAAATTGTTCATATGAGTTCTTTTACTAATTGTGCAATTTACATTTTGTACGTAATGCAATTACTTAGCTTAATTTGTTGTTGTGGTAATCAGTCATAAGATTGGTCCTGTGCAAGCCTTTTCATTTCTACATAGCTACAACACCCTACATCCTCCTTAATCTGCGCAATAAATAACAATAAATCAGGCCACGTATAACCATGTGAAAATTACAAGAAATGAAGGGAACAGTACAACATTTGAAATTACAAATTTATTGTTTAATTATTAATTTCAATGACAGGATTAATCTAATTTTATTTATGAAAGAAACTAATTATCAATTATCCTCTGATTTATTAACAAAAAATCTTAGTGATAAGGATAATTAGTTACTTTCCTAAATTAGAAATTTATATAAAATTATAGAAATAAAATTCATCCAATGGATAAATAAGATTTTTTCTCTTATTTGGTGTAAATATCAAGCAATGTAATATTTCAAAACACAAATTTATTCAAAATTTTTTTCCTTTCTAAAAAAATTTTATGATATACTTTTTTACATTTCATTTTTCATTACATCATTCAAGATAGAAGAATAATGTTGTTTTTCCCATTAGGTGTTATATTTCCAGATTCATTAGTTACTAAACTTGAAAACAGTCTTACGTATAATATACAAATTGTAAAGGTTCCTAAGGAGTGGTTTATTATATATTCTGGTACCATAGACACATAGCATAAACAATCTGACGAGAGTACAAAAATGTATGGAACCGTGGTTATATTAAATAATAAAACATTTTTCGTATTATAATGTCTGTTAAAACGTATGTTTAATTTATTAATAAAAAACAGACGTAAAGTAAAATCTATTTTTTAGTTTCAATGATAGCAAATATTAACCAATGAAAGTCTTCTGCAAAAGGTTATCAAATTATTAATGATACAAAAAAAATACGTTTCTTTATTACATAAAATGAAATTAAATACAGTCAATGTTTAGTATTTATGTATAAGAGTAATTAATCTATATATCGGAAAACTTTTTCCAGTGCGTCACTATGTATCTCCAGGGGTCCAAACTACTGGTCCCAATTTGACCAAATTTAGCCCACGTGTTCCTCAGAGCCCGAATCTTCTCATGAAATTAAATATATACAAACATATATATATATATATATATGTACTGAAGTTATATATGTGATAAAAAGGAAAACCGTTTTACGTAAAACGTTTTGTGTCCCATACACGCATCGAGATTTCCTAAAATGAACTTGGATTGCTTAAATTGTTGTTCTATAATACTATATATAATATAGATTTCGTGTCGTAATTAACCTAACGACGACAGAGTCCTAACTTCCTGACAACTAATAAACTTCTTACAATGTATGCGTAAGTTAATTTTAATTATTTAGATATGCTATACATTTTATAGTGACATTCATCACAGGTAAAAACATTTAATGAAATCAACTTTAATAACACGAAAACTATATATATATATATATTTGTGTGTGTGTGTCTGTGTGAAAAAAGTGAAAATGTCAACCACTTTTTAAGGTGTTTTTGCGCTGGTTTTCCGCCTCTGGCACAGTCCATACTCAACTTGAAGAAACGGATAAGGGATTAATCTCTGTCTTACCGAGATCTATCAGTAGTTATCTTTATTTCCTAGGTGGACCAATCCACCCCCTACCTGAGCTACAGCACAAGAAAAAACTAAATTTGGTAACCCCTCCAATTTTAGGCCCCCGTATTTCGAATACTGAGGATTTTAGAGAAATTCTGAGGAAGCTTGTTCGATTGGGAATTCGATTCTCTACAATTTTGGTCTTATGACGGTCTCTTCTCAGACCACCGGACATGGGTTAAAATGACACTTCTCAGTAAAAAAAATACCATTTTAACGTTTTATTGCCAAACCTAGGATTTGACAACAGAAATAGACTATACAGTACCCTCAAGTACTATAATAAACTTACCATTAATTATATTCCTGATTTATTACCGCCGGGTACTTCAGCTAGTAGATTTATAGAATTTGAACCTCTACTAAGAAAGTAAGTGGTCCTGTTTTTATTTGCGGCCTGCACTATTGGAAATGGAAGGAACCCGTAAAGACAGCTCAATACCGCAGACAGTTATTCGACTCCCGTTTCTTTTCATTAATATTCTCTGCTTCTCCCACGGAGACAACTCGTTGGGGTACTTATATGCTTAGCAAATGTCAAATACGGACAAGTTTATCGGAACAAACATTTTTTTGTCCGTATTTTCAATAAACACTGAATAGATATGGTAGGTAGGGTCTCTAAAGCTGCCAGCCATGACTTGATGCTTGCCAATATACATATTTAATAGGCTCCATTGAAAGGTGCGTCGACGATTAGAGAGACAAGTGACGAAGGCATTACCTTCTGAAAGGGCATCTCCCGCTATGTGTCAGATTGTTGGTACACAAAGGGTTAAGGCAGATCCCTCACCGGCAGATAAAGACGTGCCCATCCTAATATTATGATTTCTTTGGTAATCCTCCGCATCATTAATAACCCTCGATTAGCATATCCCCGGCATAAAACCAATACTGGGCAATCGCCCGACTTGAATAAACAGGGGAGGAAACGCTTTGAATATGAAATAACTAGTCTAACCGTTTGGGTTTCTGTGAATATCAATCTCCCCGCAGGAACCCCGTCATTATAGGAGCATTAGACGTCATCCCTCAGATCCATCACGCGGCTAATGTATTCTTACGAGTCTATCAGCGGGGATCGTGTCCGTGTGATACGGATGCACCTCTGGGAAGGGGTGCATTGCGTTGCGTCACTCGCGGCTCTCAAATCTGCGCAGACGAATCTGTTATCATGCAACTAGCCGAGCGTTGAACTCGAATTATTCAAGTGGTGTTGCGTAACGGGGCTGGTCAGCATGCGCATAAAGCAAACTGTTTGGTAACGTTTCCATCTGCATGTGGATGAGGCGAACCACGTGGTTCAGGATGGCGAGGCGTCGGCACGTAATAGGTAATATATAATCAGCTCATTTCGGAAATGTTCTCGAGCAACTCGCCTGTCGTTGGAAGACACCAGAAAACACAATGAATAATTTACATTGTTTAGCAATAAATAATGTTTACTCCCGTTGATTCATCTTTTACACCGTTTCGTTTCATCTACATTGCGCCTGAAACATAATTTGCATTCCTTTAATACGTTTACTTTCACACTTACAAAGTTCATTATCATTTACCATATAGCTTACTCCCATTTGGGAAGGTAATTACGCTTTTGAAATGACTCGCTTTACTCCATCTCTTAGCTTATCATCTTCTTTGATCCATTTACAACAAATTAAGTCCTGACGTTTTAATTAATTACGGCTAAAAATGAGAAAATTTTAATTTCTTTCCCAAATCTATGCTCAGTAATGCTTCATTCATGTCGATCACAAAATCAAACGCGAATATCAGCTCTAAAAACGTTCATATATATATATATATATATATATATATATATATATATCCATATATACGGTCGTAGATGTTAACCTCAAAGATCTTAAAATTTGGAAACACAAAGACGCACACAAACGGACCTCTATGGTACGAGGCAGTGACGCTAGCCACTTGACCATAGAGGCCGGCTTTATTATCATTGCAAGCACGGTTTGTATAACAATATAAATACTGCAATGCTGAAACATCCAGGAATTCAGAGTCGATTAGTACGATACGAATATAATCATTAATTGCTTTCTTTATTTAAATGAGTTAAATTTATATATAAAAATGTTATTTTATTTAATTATAGAATTATTTTAATTACAGTTCCAAATTTCTTAATAAATTATTTCTTCTTTCTATGAAAAGTGTAGGACACCGTTTTAGCGGAAAATAATAATTTTATCTCAAGAAATTCATACTACATGTAACGAAAGAATAATTGCGGGGTTTACTTATGAAGTCTTCCACATTCTAGTGGAATATTTCTGGGTAATTGACCCTTTCCGGAAAGTAGAAGTCGGCTTCTTTTGTTTCGTTGTGAGTCCAGCCTAAAAACCAGTATTTTCCTTGTTATTTGTCTGGCTTTCTCTGAAATGGCAATGAGACATCAGATTTTGAAATAATTCTCTTTGTGTGTTACTTTTCTGGTCGAAACAAATGCTAAACCTCACGATATGTTCCAGGTGAAGAACAATAGTTCCGCCTTTTATCCAATGTTTCCCCACCAGGGAAAAACGTCATCACATTTACCTCACGTGGTCTAGACAATCAAGTTGATTGTACCAATTCTTTCTTGTCTAGAGGTTCGTCTAATCAAACTACTATCTTGAAAAGCCGGGAGAATGGTAGGTTCATTGCATCTTCAAACCAATTTGTAATATTTTCAGAAACTCTGTAATGGGCTCAGTAGAATAGGAACAGCATCTATCTTTCTTAAAGTTAATAAGTTAACTTACACTTCATAGACATACATCGAAAATGAACTTATACCTTTTATGGAAAGTGCTTCCATTTCTTTTGTTGTTTAGTTTAACGTGTCACAAGCAATCACATACATTACCCGCATTTGTATCTGGCAATGGAAACGTAAGTTTAGTAATCATAGTGTAGTTCTGATATTAATAATAAAGGGGAATTTCCCCAAGATACTATGAATTAGCACTTAATTTTTTTACGACTCGAACATATGCTTGGTATTCCCCGCCGACCAGTTTCCATGATCAAACAGTCCACGTTAACTTGTGGTTGGTAAATCCCAGACATTTAAAAGCTATGAGCATAGAACCTTTATAATAGTTTTACAGCACACACAAATAAAATAATGTTTATGTAATATCACATACAAAATGTTCACAATAAGCACTGTTACCCCATTGCCAGATACAACATTTTGAATTAACGCTTTTGGCGAGAGCTGCAAATATGAATAATCTTTCTTTCAGAAATAAATATTGCATAAGTTTTTAAATTTTAAATATTTGTTCAAATTTATTCGGCATGTATTTTAAATTCATTCGCGGTTAGTGCAGTCTGATTTGTATTGAGGAGAATATTGAACGTATATTTTTCAGTAAGCACCAACCACCATTTAACATTAAATTATTCATAGTAGTAGTAAATCAATTAACGTCTGTCTTTCCAATAATTAAATGAAATAAATTCATCTCAGTTGAACCGTAGACAATCCGTTTGTATTTTTACACATGTAACGTCTTTTTTCTTTCAACATAATTTTTCATTACCTGAGGTTGTCTTAAATGTGGTGACGAAACGTTGTTTAAACTAAATAAAAACTATATCTGTAAAAACTGGTCGTTAATTTATTTATTTAGAATTATTTGATTGACGAAAAGGGCACTGAAGCCTATAAGGTTTCCAAGAAATTCTCGGATAAAATACTTTGTTTCCACATACTACAGCGATTTGAGGTAACGCGGAATAAATTGAAGGTTAATTTTGCTGTTTCTCTCGAAATTGGCTCTTAGGAAGGTGTAAGGACGAAATTGGATACGAAATAATAAATCTTTAATGCACATCCAGATATTACAATTCAATGAAACTAAAAATAATGTATCACTTAAGATATTTCTGCACACTACCTTGACAGAATAATTTCATAAATAGAGGATTGGCATCCCAATACATTCGTTGACTATTGAATGGATAAATAAACGTTCTTCATTTAATATTTAAAGGATAAATATAATGTATACTAATATAATGTAATTAAATGATTACGTTAGTGAAATATAAAATTGTAATAATTTAATATATGTTTATGATTACTTTTAAATTATTAGATAACATAATTTTATTCAGAGATAACGCGACAACTATGAAAGACAATAGAGAAAAAATCCCATAGTAATCTTGTACTGTAACTAAGTATTGCTTTTAAACTGTTTACTGATACAGGATAACGATACTGTAATAGAATTAAGTAAATAAGCTGGTCAAAGGTCAGAAAAATTTAAAACTTGACAATAAAATTGATAGAAATCAATTATTAACTTTTTAAATAAATAATTATATTAAATTAGAATATAAGTTACATAATTAACTATCGGTTCATTTTAAAAGTCAGTGTTAAATAGGTTGGAGTAGTTGAAAATTATTATAAAATTATAATGCTAATTTCTCTGAATAAAACGTAGGAAATAAAAAAATTCTACATTAGAAAAGATTCTATCTTCAATAGGTCGTGAAAAAAATAACCATTTTTAATTTTAGAAGTGGTTCTTATTTAGGAAAATAAATTTCTTAAAAGTCTAAGTAAAAGTTAAAAAGGTAAAAGTAAAATGAAATTCAGAGTAAAGTAATCAAAATATTTCAAACTAGTTCAGTGACTAAGAGGAATATTTCATTTCAGGAAAGACTAAATTATATTTTAAGGAAGTCTGAATTCGTTAATATCAAGACTGATAGAAATTGATGGGTAATAAAATGACCAAGGGAGTCTCCGTAATAAAAACTATCATTTTCAGCTGTAAGATTTTGAAGTAATATCACTTCCAACCTGTAAACAGGATTATGAACGGTTACTAATATATAACAAATACATAAATCATTGCATACGAGTTAAAATGATACGTATATATTACAACACTCAACGACTACGACGTAAGAGATTATTAAGGTTAGAAATATAAAAATAAGTATATGTGTTAGTTCACTTATCATCAAACATTTTTTTCGTAACCTCATTTTCGACTTTTTTTAATTCTTGAATTATTTTCTGTGGTTCTCTTCATGATGAATCCATTAGTAACAAGACTGGTGGAAATTCGTAGGTGAAACAATAACCAAGGCAGTCTTCGTTATAAAAGCTTTAGACGTAACGCCTAATACATACACTTTTTTTATATATTTAAATTGTTTGGATACAGAAAAAGAACCAGAAATATTATACAAGACTTTTATTTTAAAGAAAGACAATTTTGTACAGTCTTCAATCTATCTTAGCAAACTGTTCACAGCTATTGACAGAAGTTTCGAATATTTTAAAGTGTAAATCAAAGCATACCAGGAATATTTTATTAATTTTTGCACAACATAAAATTTTCTGCAGCTGCTTAACAATTCATATGTTCCAGTATAGTAAACACGAATGGATCTGTAATGGTCCTGGCGGCCAGGGATGTTCACGGAGAATGGGAAATCAGCCTAGTAAATCTTTTTTGACAGGTGCAATTCATTGGATTGGTACGTACGTATACGCGCCACTTTGCATCGAAAATAGGTCCGACTGTATTAACCTTCCTTTATACAGAGGTTGCCAGGACAGCTTCCGGACGAGGCGGCGTGGATACCCTCGCACATCAAGTAATCTTTAAATTACCAACTTCGGAAGCGACCTAGAAACAAACATGTTGTGTAAGAGAAATCACTACGGGCGCAATGCAGAAGCGCATCACAACATCTTAATAACTATAATAACATTTAAACATGTACCGCGTAATTGTTCCCGGATTGACTTACCACTGCTGCCATCTTTCAGAAGTGACGATGTAGTCCGAGCAACCTCTAGAAACGTCGCGTTGCAACATAAACTACTAAACAAAAGTGATGTTGGGAGCTTTCCCACTATCATATAATGAAGTTTTCTAGTCCATTAAACGATAATAAATTAAAAGACGAACAAATAAGTCAGCCTATAAATTTATTACTATTTATTCAAAAACGACGTTTTTTATCCTTTCTGAAAAATCCTCAGGCGTAAAATTTAGCAATTCATCATATTTACTTCTGGACTCCGAAAAGATTATTGAATGTACATGTGAAGAATAATATGAATGACATGTGAACAATGTATTGTAAGTTTTTTAGTCAGAAAACTATATTGTAATTTAAGGGATAATATTTGTAACTTATGCCGTGTAGTCTATTTTTGAATCGTTACTTCAGGCTTCAAAAAATAGTGTGATTGTTGTGGTATTCAGTCCTAAGACTGGTCTGATGCAACCATTCATGCTAACATATCTTTCACTACCGTTTAGCACAGCCCACATCCTACCTAATCTGCTTTGCTTATTCCATCCTTTCCTCCCCATACACTTCCCACTAATGCTAATTTTACAAGACCCTCGTGTCTTAAAACGTGGCCTATTAATCGAGTCAACGTCCTCCATATTGTTCGATTTTCCCCTATTCTGTTTAGAACTTCCTCGTTTGTGATTCTATTCACCCATCTGATTTTCGACATTTGCCAATAGCACCACATTTCAAAGGCTTCTATTCTGTTCCTTTTCCCAACTCCTATCGTCCACGTTTTGCACCCATATAAGGCCACCCTGCATACGAACATTTTTAGCAACGTTTTCCTAATATTCATACTTATATTACCCGTAAGTAAATTCTTCTTTTTTGCGAAAGTCTTCCTTGCCTGTTTTATTCTACTCTTTATGTCTTCTATACTTCTATCATCCCTAGTTATTACGATTCCCAAGTAGAAGAATTCCTTAACTTCCGTCAAAGTATCCCTTCCCTAACTAAGACCCTTTGTTATTCTACTGTTTCCCATACTACACTCCATTACCTTTGTTTTTCCTCTATTAATCCTCATATTCAACTCTTTCTCCAGGACTACGTTCATGACATTTATGATGGTTTCCAAGTCTTCTTCTGACTCCCCTAATACGGCCATATCGTTGACAAAGCGTAAGGTTTCCTTACAGTATGATTACTTTTCCATATTACGTTTTAACCTTCTAAATCGCCTGTTCTATATATAATTTAAACAGCATGGGCGACGGACTGCATCCTTGTCTTACTCCTTTCTTGATTACGGATTTATTTTCTTGGTCTTCTATTCTAATTACTGCTGCCTGTCTTCTGTAGAGGTTCAGTAAATTTTGATCACAATTCAGTTAGTTATAAAGATGTTTTAAAAAACTCAGCCGGGTTATGCATCTCTCATTTAGTATTGAAACTGTTGATTCCTCGACGTTCGTTTAATTTGTGTTCCTTCCCAAAGTGCTTTTATTTGTAAAGCCTGGGAAATATCGCTACGCAAACACTTACAGGGCCCAGGGGTTCTAGTAGTTGATTGAATCGAGTCAGCAGGCAGGTGCAGAAGGTTCCCCGCGGCGAGTAGCTTCTACGGGAAGGGAAGCTCATCTCAGCAAAGACTGTAATGTAAACTATAAAGCATTTTCGTCCACATTATGCGCTCATTTTTTCTAACTCTGCTTTACAGTAAAAATAAATAACTTTTCAAACCCAGTTGTCTGAGACCTCAATTATTTTTAATTCTTAGGTAAACGCTACGTTCTACATCCGTGTATAATCTCTCAACGTAGCTCTATTTTTTTGCATTTTATAAGACTGACTATTTTATTTTTTATGTAATTTACATGAGTTACTTCACCCAGTGACTAAGTGAGAATTTTAGCAGCCCGGGTCATAGGTCAATTTGCCGCCCCCTTATTTAAATATAAAAATATAAAGAAATTCTAAATAACTTTTCAGTAAGAACAAGTTAGTTATGGTGTATTGTACACGGCTCAGATTTTTATTTCAGACTACAAATTATTTTATTAATTATTGTTAAATTTAGCCGCCTTCAAAAGGTGGCGACAGGGCTGATCATCCGCACCCCTGATATACCAGTAGAAAATTAAACACTTGCATTATTCCACAAGTATATATTTAAAAGTATATAAGTAAGAGAACATTCTACTAAAGCAATAATAATATTTCTGATGCAATTTAATGTTTCAGTTGTAAACAAAAAATTATTATACGCAATATACGTATATTTTTTGCTCTTTAATAATTTTAAACACTGCAGCGCTCATGCCGATACTGGAGAAACTATTTTTTTAGTTTGTTATCGCTAGAACCTTTCGCTACCTTGTTCTACCTTCCACATCTTATGCTATTAAAGGCTCACCCTCGTGTAGCCTGTTATCCCCCCTCCTTTTTGAAAATGATGCGGAGTCACACGCAGTAGCCTCCTTCATATTTTAAGAGACATAAATTAAATATAACAAGTTAAATATCGCAGTACTTTCTTTGTCCACTCCACTTTATCATTCACGGACGAGTACAATTAAAATTCGGTGAGAAAAGTTGAAAAAAGGTTTAAAAAACCTGAATCAAAGATTAATACATAATTATGACGACCAAGAGAAGGAATAGATTAATAGGACAAGTTTTGAGACACGAGGGTCTTGTAAAATTAGCATAAGAGGGAAGTGTGTGGGGTAAGAACAGAAGCGAGAGGCAAAAGGATGGAATACGCTAAGTAGATTAGGAAATATGTGGGTTGCGCTAGTTATAAGGAAATAAAAAGGCTTGCGCAAGATAGGTTAGCATGGAAGGTTGCATCAGGCCAGTCTTAGGTTTGAATACCACAACAACAACAACAAGGAAACCTGATTCGCAAATTGTTATGGAAAACATTCAAAGGCATGCACCAGTATAACCATGAACGAATTTTTCATTTGTTATTGAGATATTTCTAAGTGTGTCAAATTCTCTTGACTTGGTATGTTACATTATGTATAAATAAATTATTTTAAATACTACGGTACGAGACTAAAAGCGTTTTCAGTCTCTCGTATTAAAATTATATAAATGAAATTGAAATTGTTATATTATATCCCGTTCACACTGGCAGATAATGTCTTGTGGGGTAGTATTCCTTATTTTCCTTATTTATGTCACTACTGGAAATATTTTTCACTTTGAAATGAATGAACTGTATGTAATTAATAACTTTGTGAAAGTTGTAACAGCGGCTCAGTGTTCATACTTGGAAAAAAATTAAATTAATCCATCACTACTGATTATTGCGTTGCTGCGAACAGATTATCATTTCACGCGTTATTTCTTAGGTTACAGGTAGTTGATAACCATCCGTGGAATCGTCATACCGACTAATTTAATAGATTATCATGCTTGCTACTCCATAAAATTAATAAAGCAATCAATTCATCTCAAAACTACGGGTTTCCTTCGTTATGAACATTTCTACTTCACTATGTACTACGGCTATAACTAGTTGGGTGCGGAAAATGCACTCCAGACCATAAAGTATTCAAAATTTATCGTAAGAATATTATTAACCAAAAAATGAATTGACCATTGTAACCCCCTTAGCATCATCTTAAAATTATTTGTGTCTGCAAATTTTAAACTCGTGAAAGGAAAATTAGCGCATCTTAACTAATGACTAATATTACGAATAATGAACTATAAACCGATTACTTCTTACATCAGTATTACAAGTACATTGGCCGTTAGTGTGCGGGAATTAAGCGGAAAATCTCCAAAGGTAAGAGTGAAATTTCACAATATGGATGCGTTTTGGTGAAAAAAAAACAGGACATTACAAAATTGATAGCAAAACTGTGGATCTGCTACAGTGCAACCGATAAGTTTTTTCGGTAATTTAGTAGTTTATTTAACAGAATAATACAAATATAATTTAATTTTTTAATAGCATGACATGAAATTTTTCTCTCAGGTAACCATTTCGTGGGGAAATGTAAGCAAAAGTATTAATCGCAAATATGCGATCACGTTTCTGTAATCAAAAAATTATTTTGATTTATCTGTAGTTCAGAATGTAAGATAATTACTTCCCTTCCTTCGCCATCCGCAGATCACTTTCACAATCACACAAAATAAACAATAAAGCAACTTTCTTTGCTTGTAATTTTGATTTCACTTCACTTATTAATACTCATTCCGTTGTATAAGAGTCCCAAGTAGCTCCGCAGTAAAATTTAAATTTTCTCCTTTCTCGGTCATGAACCCACAGCTACTTTTTCTCTCCCAACAACAGTTTCCTTAATTCGTCCGTTCTCTTGGGACGGCATACTACGACTCTGAAAATGTTAAAATATACTACGTAGTTTGGTGTCCTCTCTGCTACTGTTGTTATTGTCCAGCACATTCGCCCAGTCATAACTGATGTCAAACTTTCCCTTTTAGACCTTCAGACAACCCTATTTACAATGTCAGGTCCCGTAAGACGTGGCAAATACGCCATTCTGCCGTAACTTTAAAATCTTGACAACAATCACCGATGGCAAGGGATCGAATATGACAGAAACGTCTACTTTATATTCAAATTTTTTTCAAAATTTATTTATAAGTCTGTCATACGGATCGTTAACCCTTCATATTTATTTTATTCGCAGACGTTAATTGTTCCTTTAGTCACTAACGTTTAATATAAGTTTATATTACTTTTTTTTTCTGAAGAATAAGGTTTTTATTTAGTTCTTTATGAACATTTACGTGCATTTATTTTCCCTCTTCTTCTGCACTCATATAATAACAACAATCCGTGAGTTAATAATTTTTATATACCATATATATAAATAACTAAATTTATGTAATGTGTGATCGCATACGATACCAACTTCAGAAAGGGTGACTGACGATACTTTTTTCTATCATAATTTTGCACCTTGCACAAGAGATTGACGCCAAATTATACGAGTGCATGTTTAGTGAAACGTGTTGTGCAACATCAGTTTTGCTGTACACTTTTCTGTAACCATGCTGTTGCGCAATGCAACGTGTTCTCTGCCGTTGTATCACTGACAAGGCAAGGTCAGAAACTCAATTGCTTTACAAATCAAAATTAATCAACGGGACCAAGCTCACAAAAAATTATTCGACGAAGTCGTTAATATTAACTCGTTGCAGACCCCTAAATTATCAAAATGTGACACGAATCTTCAAAGAATATCACAAATAACTTAAAACTGAAGATTGTATTGAACTTTCCTTCATATTTATCTATTTGTAATTTTTAACAAAAATTCAAACTACATTTAAAGCTTCATATTTAACTGCTATTCTAACTGGTATATATTCAATAAATACATTCCTGTGAGTGTAATTCCGCTTCTTTCTTCGTCTGCATTTTATATTAATAAATTTAAACTTAAGATTGTCAATTTTTTAGTTAAAAGCAGGATGCTTCAAAAGATTAATCCGATTTGACTTGTACATGTTTAATAAAACAATTAACACATAAAATTAATGTTATTTTTCCTATAACATATCTAAGAAATATCAATGCGCTATTGAAATGCATGTCTTGTTACAGTTTTTACGCGATTCCGCGGTTTGACCATTGTTAATGCTGGAAGTGAAGGCGTCTTTTTATAATCTCCCACATGAGATCTGGTGGTCTTGGAGGTCAGTGACATAATTCTAAATCATTTTGTCCAGTACGACTGATCCGTCGTCGAGGAAGCCCATTAGTTATAAAATGGGAAATACGTGAAACTAGATAGTTCCGTCTTCGTATACATTGTTGAATCATATCGGAAATTAAAAGCCAAATAATTACGAATTTCCGAAATGGAATATTTTTTTAAAATACATTGTATTACAAAGTCAGAAGGCTTACATAAACTTCATAACTGAAAAATAATTCCAAATAATGCCGTTAAAATTCAATAAAATTGCATTTTTTACAACTTAATTATCCTAATCTATACCACTACAAGTTTAACAGATGGACTTAGATCCGGGCTCTTTAAATAGTTATTTCTTTCCTTATTGGATTTAATTTCATAATTTCTCTTTTTGATTCATTTCCTGGAAATAGATTTTTATAATAAAGAACTGAGGAGGTCTCTAAAGTTTGGGGACGAAATATAATTCAAACTGAATTATTCAGTTTCTGACTTTTGGCTATTCTTTCGCTTTATATATTATATTAAGTCAGATAATTTAATTACTTTATTTATAGAATATGAGATGTATATTGAGTAACCTCTCCGACCATAAAGTAAAGATCCCTTGCTGCTCGTTTCCCAGAGTGGTTTCAATAGGAAGTCTGCTTTGTACTCTGCCCTCTAGATCCATTGGAATCAAATCTGTGGTACCTAGTGTTGGAACCCTAATAACATAGGACAGTGGGGGACTTTACCGCCCTAATACAAAACTTTAATTGTTGTAATTCCAAACCACTTTTTTTCAATTCCATCTGATGGAGGTTATTGTGTACTTTAAGAATTTTTTGCAAGACTTTATAATACGTAATATGAATGCTTAAGCACAAGTCCTCATGAAATTGATTATCTGTAAAGAATCATACAATTTCTATCGGACAATTCCGTTTACAAGAGCTTTCGGAATATGCCATATTCATTTGTGAAAAAAGTAATTTAGAGAGTGGAAAATTATCTTAAATCAAATTAAAACTAACATTTAGTGCATAATATTACCTGTGTGTAACAACATAATCTTTATAACAATATTACCTGTGTGTAACAACATAATCTTTATAAAATAATCCTTAACTAAAAAACATTTTAAATTAAAGTCATCATATAATACACCACTTGTTGACCGTTTGAAATTAAAATACTAAACATAATATATATATATATATATATATATATATATAATGTACAATAAATATTTACAAACTAAAACCTAACTCATCAGTCAACAATTGTTTAACATTAACGTACGTTAAACATTTAATATTATAGCCAAATAGAACATATATACAATTAACTTATTATATACGTCATAAAATTATATTATTAATTTAATGCTTTGTAAGATACATTTAAATTCTAACTCTTAGACCTCTTGTAATTCTTATTCCCTTTTACCACCCTTTCAAGGGTGAATTGCCAACATAAATCGCGTGTTAAATGTCAAAATTAAATTCAGTGGTCGTAAGACACAGGTATCGACACCAATCTCGATTGTTATTTTTATGTGACATTCTGAATAGAGTTGAAATTATACACAATGTGAGTGGGGACTATATAAAAGTAACTTACGTCGAAAAAGATTTATTACATAAATTTCGCCAATTTTACATATTTAAATATTTCTGCACCTGGTAAGGGAAAGAGCAGCCCTGTCTTATCACCACAGTGTCTGTTTTCGGATTGCAAAGATCAGGTGGTCAAATTTTTGTTGATATTGCTCCACGCGTAAAATTTGCATACATGCGCACGTCCAGGCCGCGAATATTTAACATGGCGTGTTGGCTATTCAATAGAAGCATGGAAAAAGGTCGAGAACAATATTACAGAATTTAGTAAAATTTAGGACAAATGTTTAATTATCGAGTGATAAACCAGTATTGAAGGAATTATCGATCGATGGGTTCTCTCCAATCAAAGGAGTAGTTAGATTTTTCTCTGGACATGGACCATGTAATTCTAAATTAAAACAATTCAAATTAATATAATCTTTTTTATGTTCTTTATGCAAGCAGGAATGTGATTTTTGGCAAATACATCTTTCATGATTACTTAAAACTGGAACATTAAAAAAATTAAGGATGTGAGGAAATTTATCAATCATTTATCTTTGCCTTGAAACAATTTGAATTGCATAAACCAGATAACAACCAGATCTTACTCAAATTAACGGAAGTTTTTTTAGGACGGTGAAAATCCCCCACTATCCTGCATATAGATTCAATAATATGAACCAATATAATGAACAGGATGTCTATACTTGACGCATGGTAATGACATGCGTTAGGGGGCGAGGAGTGGCAACTCTCGTAACCACTCTGGGTAACCAGCAGTAAGGGTTTTTTTTCCTTCAGAGCAATTTTCCCCTGGTAAACTATATTTAGCATATACAGGGTCATACAGATTAAAAATGAGGCAAAAAAGATTCGTTCAGCAGCATTTAATCAATCCCGATGGAGAAGGGTGGCATGCTACGTGAGAGCATCCAAGTGGTGGACAATAAATTGCTATTAATAGTATAGGATGGGGTTAGCAAGGGGGAATACGGAAAGAAGAACAAGGCAGAGTTAACTAAGGCCTTCGGAATTTAGTTTAAGGTGCGTACCCGACATTCGCTTAAAAGTGATCGACGCCAAACCCTAGAACACCTACAACATGTAGGTCGGGCTCTTTGCACTTGTTACACGACATCCTGATGACTGTAATTGCTATAAGGACGTAGTATTCCCTTTTACGTGTTTCGCCGGTATGTGGTAGGCACAGCAAGATAACCAAGGGTTGATTAGGGCCCCCAAGCTATATAGTTTACGGATCCTACCCGGTGATTCGCCTAAAAGAGATACAGATGAAACCATAGAAAAAATGTTTTTATTCAGTAACAGGCTACATGAGAAAACAGGCAACTCCCCTTTAATAACATTGGAAGGGAATTGAAAAGGGAGGATGTGGAAGGTTTAGCAAAGTAGCCAAGGGTTGACTACGGCTCCCAGTCTACAGTTTAAGGATCGTACCCGGGGTTTCACCTAAAGAGATGCAAGGAAACCCCTAGAAAACCTACATCAGGTAGTTCGGGCCACTGGCAGCTGTCCCACTGTTCCAATAGGAAAGTTCCACCTACGAGAGCTGAGGCCAGCTTTACAGATTTACGTTTCAAATGCATTGGGCAACGTTTAGGAGTCAAACAATACACAAACATGTGCATAAAGTAAATAATCGGAAAATCGTACCAATACTCCGATAAAACTTGTTACCAACTACTAATAAAGATTATCTTCCATTAAAACAGCAAAATGACGTACAACAGTTCTATGCACTTCCACTCATTTTACTGCAATTCATTAAAGATTAAACTAATTTAAAGCATGATAACATAATTCAAATATGATTTTCTTTTCACTTCTTTCAATTTTATTTACAGAAACCCCATTATTTTTACAATAAATCCTTATCATCAGTCGTTAATCTACCTTTAAATTATTGCATACAATGCAGCCAAGCCACGAGCAGGCACATTTACAGGCAAGCTATTCTAATCCCGAATGGTTGTTGGTTTTATTTTTGAATACATATTGTCTTATTTCATTTTTCTGTTAGATACATGTAATATTGGGCAATTAATGCAAGTAAGAGATAAGAGTTTACATTTCTCCCATTTTCTGTAGTAAATTAAATACAAAATTAGAAGAAGTATTGAAAAAGGTATCGCTTTTAACGCCGGTAATACGACACACGTAATAAGACGAAAGACGAGACATTTGGTACATTCCTCGAGAAAGCTGGTGAGAACTCGCTGATCAACGTTTCAAATATGAAATTTTCCGACATAGTGTAAAAACACCGTTTTATTCAACTGTTCGTCCTTTGCAACTGTGGCGAACTATGGGGATCCGACTTGTCAGCGCGAAAGAAGATAGTTCATGATGTGATACGCCACATTATTAAAAATTTCTGTAATTCGCCAAGAGTATGTCTGCGTTATGGGCCTTCTTTTGCTTGGGCAGGTGGAAAATTTTCAGAAAGACGCCGTAAAACCCGTACTTCACGGTGTGTGGGATGTTTACCTAATAAAACCCACCTAAAACTGGTCTGTTAATTCTTATATATTGTTAGCTAAATTAGTCCAATGAAATCCTTTAGTTTTCATTGTTGTCCTACGACTTTATTTCACACTTGCGCAGCGTTCTCTATTTTGTAATTTATCACTCATACTAATTCAAATGGTTTCCTTCGCTTCAGTCTTCAGAAGAGGTATTTATTGTCCGAGAGCTGAACTTGTGTGTTTTCGTGCCGGCGAAGCCTTTCTTCGTGCTTTCCCGCAAATCTTTTAATTTCTTCTTTGAGATTTGAAATTCCGAGGTCTTTATGGATATCAGCGTTTCTAATGTCCCATGATACATTCACCATAGCACTTTTGGAATGTCTGTATTTGGTTGATTTTATTTTATTTTGCCCATGTCCATACGGCCAGGTTGGTTTAATCATTTGGTTATACACCAAAGTTTTGTTATATAAAGACAGTTTGGAATACCTTACTTTTCTTTCTTACGTGCTCTTTCCGTCTTAACTTGGAATCTAGTATCACACCAAGATATTTGACTTTATTTTCGTATGGTACTGTGGTTCCGTTTATGTGCACAAATCATTCTTTTATTCGTAAGGCTAACATGAATGGATTTCAATTCATTCAATTTAATTTTTCATTGGATGCTCCATTCATATATAGTATTAGTAGCGACTTTTAGAACTTCTATGGATGTTGTTGGATTGTGCCCCGTTGCTAATATCGCTGAATCGTCAGCGAACGTGATGAATTTAACGTCATATAATTTTGGGATGTCACTTGTAAAAGGCAGATACAGGACTGGTCCAAGTACACTTCCTTGTGGTGCCCCTGCTTGAGTTTCTTTTAAGTCAGAGTGTTCATCTTCAAGTTTGATTCGGAAGAGTCTATTAGATATGTAGCAGATAATTTCCACATATTGTCTTGGCAGCAATGTTCAATTTACGTATTAATACTTGATGCCACACTCTATCGAATGCCTGCGAACTTCGTCAATTGTTAACTGTTTTTCTCTGAAGCCAAATTGACGGTCTTGAATTACCATACTTTCTTGTATGATCGTTTTTAATCTTTTGAACAGAAGTGTCTCGAAAAATTTTGAAATTACTGGCAAAAGTGATATTGGTCTGTACGATTTGATATCATGTTGTGGCTTACCAGGTTTTGGTAACATTATTACTTCAGCTACTTTCCAGCTGGCAGGTACGTGATTCAATCTGAATGCTGCATAGAACAAGTAGGTCTTTGGTGGCTGTTTTAATATTTGTCCTGTTATCAGATCAAATCCTGGCGCATCCTTGAATTAAAGTTAAATTTTATTTCTTCCGCGACTTCCTTGGGCGATACAGGCTTTATTTCTTCAGATGCAGTGTTATTAATTTCTTCGAGAACGTTAACAGCTTGGATTTTATTGGGTGTAAAAGGTTCAGCAAGATGTTCAGCAAATCAGCCTGCCCAATCTTCCAGTCCTTTCCTGATAGGAGGTATTGATGTTATGGTCTCTTAATTTTTTTTTGTAACTTTCCACAAGGAATGGTCTGTGTTCTGGTGATGATGGCTTTGTGTTAGGGAGAAGAGTAAGGTTTCTGTAAGACATATGTCCTTGTTGCCCTGTGTTCCGTTGAAACCGCGTCTTCTTCGGTCGTACACGTACGGGTAAATTGTGTAGAGGATGTGACGGAGCTGTCTGCCGCGCCGCGCCGCAAAGCACGTGAAGCTGGCAGACCGCAGGAGTGTATCCTGTGTCGCTAGCCCGTGCTGATCGCGGTTTGTGGTTTAGACTAAATAACTACGTTCCAGTTTATACCTCCACTATTGAAACCACAGTTAAGAAAAAGTGCCAAATTGCTGTATTCGTTCACAGGAGTACAATACCATGAGCTGATGACCGCATGAATAATTATGGATTACTGTTCGACAATGAAGCTGCACTTCTTCCTTACTTGAAACTGCAGGATTATGTATTGGAGTGGGTAGCGTAATATAACATAACATAATAGTCGTATTTCGTGGATCCTTCAATGAAGCAATGCTTCGAGCATATGGAATGAGTCAAATATTTTTACATAAATTTATTACAATATGAATAATATTAAATCTAGAAGTTTGACTATTTATATTTTTGTTACTATAGTACAGTCAAGAAAGTTAAAACGTAATATGGAAAAGTAATCATACTGCAAGGAGAATAAATAAAAACCATACGCTTTACCGACGATAATGTAGTATTAGAGAAGTCAGAAAAAGACTTGGAGACCATAATAAATGTAATCAACATGGTCCTGGAGAAAGAGTTTAATATGAGGAATAATAGAGAGAAAACAGAGGTAATGGAAACAGTGTAATAACAAAGGGTATTAGATTGGGAAGGAATATTTTGAAGGAAGTTAAGAAATTCTGCTTCTTGGGAAGCGTAATAACTAAGGATGGTAGAAGTATAGTAGACTTAAAGAGTAGGATAGCACAGGCATAGCATATGGCAAGAGTTGTCCGCTGATCCCGTTGGATCAGTCGAAAACTGCCTCCTAAAACTGATGGAGACACGGAGAAGGGAATGCTGCGACCCCACAGCAAACTCGTATCCCGTCATTCGGAAGGGCGTGATAATAGTACCCAATGCCCGACCTACATGATGCAGGTTTTATAGGGTTTTCCCTGTATCTCTTTAGGTGAAACACCAGGTAATCCGGGGGCCCTAGTCAACCGTTGCTCTACCTTCCATTAGCCCACTTTTCAATTCCTTTCCTTTGATATTAAAGGGAAGTTTACTGTTTCAGGATCGCCTGTTAACCAAAAAAACTAAAAATAAGTATTGCCACACTTTTTATAACAAGCTTGGAGTAATGGAAAATATAACCTCCCATTCTATATCTCAACTCTGACAAAACGAACACTTATAGCGCAATTTATGTAATTTATGCAATTTAATTTAATTTGTCATTTTCATGTAAGTTAACCGCGTTGAGTGTATGCTGGCTATAATGCGTTGCTACCCCCAGATATTGAATTATTTTTTTTATTTTAAATTTTCATCTAGCGTAAATATTTGTGTTAAATTTGAGGCAGATACAAGCATGGCCAGATACAGGTATACAATTCTAAGAAGAAGCTTCCGTGTAAACATATCCAGGTTCCCGGAAACCGTCTTCACCCTTACAGACCCAAGTAGCATTTTTGCCAGCCAACCAGGAAGCATTTAAGATTGGATGGGGATGCTGAGGCCATTTTCCACCAAATAGGGGAACTGTAAAAAAAAAGGAAGAGGTGAGAGGAGCTAGGCATAAATTTTGTGAAAAGTGAGAAAGACATTCTTGGCTGTGACTTGACGGAGAGAACTTCGGTGGAAGAACGAAGACAGAAGCAAAAGACCACGCGGTAGAAAGAACCGGGCGTTGCTGCAAGATTATGGGCAGTGATCCTTATTAGTAAGCGCCGGAAGGTTCTTTCCTGGGATTGATGCGACGATAAGTTAAATTTTGTTTTTTGGGCAAAATTACTTTTTTTTAGTTTCCATCCTAGAATATAGTAATCTTGGGGGAAAGAGTATCATTTTTACATCCGACGATATATGTTTTAAACGTAGTCTATTTATTTAGTAAATATTTATATTTTTAATTAATATAATTTTGGAAAAGTTAATTTTGATTTAATTATAAAACACGTGATGTGCTACAGACTGGATCATTTATATAGTTCCAAAAGGAAAAAATTCACCTTCATACCCTGAATGTGGACTTAATGAGACACCATAACACGTGTTTTTCAGTTGCTCGAGATTTTTATATGAGAGGCGAGCATTAGAAAGCGATATTGGAAATTCAATAACACCAGATAATTTGGTACTCAATACCTTCTTTCACTTAATACCTGGAATAAAGTAAGTGCATATGTCTCTACAGTCATTCAGAGATTAAGAAATGTCGAAAAAGGGAGAAATAATAATGTTTAAATAAGACAGAGCTTGACGCTACGACTGCTTCCTGTGAAGTAATGTCCTCAGGAAGATACACTCAGTCGTCTTGGTAAAGGAGGTCCAGTGCGGACCCTGTGATAATGTCTTTCGAAGATTTTCACCTGCCCTCGCAAAAAACAAAAAAGAAACAATCGCATGTCGTGATGTCAGGTGAACGTGAAAGCCGGAGGACAAGAGCTCTGTCGTTTTGACCATTACGAACAATCCATCAGTTAGGGGCTTGGAAGTTCAACCAGTCTTGTACAAAGAAATACCAGTGGGGAGGGGCTTTATCTTGTTTCCAAATAAAAATTTCAGGTTCACTTTCTAATTAACTAGGGAAAGAGCCATTCTTGCAACATATCCATATAAGCCAACCCTGATTCAGTGGATCAAAATTTCCGTTCTCAGCGCAGAAGACGTTTGATTTTGGGGAATCTCTTTGAAATTGGACAGACTCATAAGGATGTTCTGACCCTAAGATTTGGGCATTATGGGTATTTACTTCCCACTTAGACTATGAAAAGTTGACTCATCACTGAATAATACCACACTGCGAGAAAGTACTTACAAACTTATAATGTACACCATAGTCATCTGGTTTTAAAATATGTACCAATTATATGGACGAATGTGAAAACGTTTTCTTGAAACCTTTCACATTGTCATCTTTTGCAACTTTAGTCCTAGACATTGTAAATGATGGGGGATTATTAATTAATGAATTTAATAATTGGGTTTAAATATATACATTTATTAATTGTAAACACAATAATTTTAATATGGGTAGTGCGTGTAAAAAATAAAAATGTACAAAAATAATTAATTAAAATGGGATTGTATTAAAGATCTCAGGGTATTAATGGTTTGGGTGACCACGTGTAGCAGATCTGTTCGTTGACGAACCTGAGTTGTTTTCATAGGCGTCTCGCTGTAATTTCCGTGTTGACAATAGTACGAAGTCGCTCTGCCAAATTGAGGAAACTCCGCTTTTTCCTCTTCCTTCCCTTGTTGTTAAGACCTTTCTTCCCTGCTTCCTGGACTGATCAAAGCATGGTCTCCGCTGCCACCTCACCAATCTCCTCTCTCCACCACTCTGCTACCAATCTCCTTTCACCACCACCTTGTATCACCAGCAATCTCTTTCTCTACCACTCTCCTTCAATATCCTCTCGCCATCCCCTGAAAAATCTGTCCAAAATTGTCTCCGCCAGCATCTTTAAAGCCTTGTCCCCACTTATCCGACACCTATCCCTAAGGTGGCAGGGATGGATATTCTCCAATCATATCCCTTGTTTCATTTGGGGAACACACGCCACCCGGTCACCAAATTCCCAAGCAGATTAAGACATTCCGAAACGGCGACGAGGTGTCCGAACTTTATGGTCCAGGTGTCTGCCGCAGTCCCTTTGTTATTATTCCGAGCCGCCAAGACGGCACGTGGAAAAACCCCTTCTTCCTGGCAAGCGACTTGCTCATGCCGGAATATTTCTTATTTAAGTTTCCGTAAATAATAATAAAAAATTGGACGCGGGTTCTACTGCGCTACAACATATTTTCTAAACAGATTTATTAGGGCTAAGAGGGTGAGAGGCTCTGTTATAATCCCTTGAGACACTTTTGTAATTTTACGCACATATTCGATCATTTGAATTGTCTATACCATCGACGGATGATTTTGTCACAAAGGGGATCATAATACAACTTAAAGTCAAACGAACATTAAGCTGAAAACGCAGATTCACTGCTAACAAACTGTAGAACACAAAACGTTTGACGCTCAAGAGTCATGTAGCGCTGCGAGCGAGAAAAGGGCAAAATTGTACTCGCGCATGCGTTTATGGAAAACTATTTAAGACACTCTTTAATTATGATCTTGAAACACCACTCTGTAACGCTTACAGTTGATACTGTTTACCTTCGCAAACAGTGACATTATTTTATGGACACCCTGTATTTTTCATATTTTCTTTTCTGTTCATACATTTCCCCTACCTTCAATATCTCATATGATTTCTATAATACAACAATGCATAATACTTCAATTTAAACTTTAGGTGTGATCTACGAATGCATAGATTAGTTACTATTATTTCGCTTGGAAGTCTCATTGTGTTCTATTTTAACTATCGAAATAGCTAATTTAGTTTTAATTTTTCCTGAGAAATTTCCTCAAAAATATCCGCAAAATGGGTGCCGCGTTAATTACCGTAGTTAAAAACGAAATCATGGAGTTACTTCAATTGGTGTTTTGTGTCATTTTTAATGATTTAATATAAATTCTGGGTAAGAGCGAGGGAAATACCCTGAGCACAGATGTCTCCAGCGAATAACGGTAACGTGGGGAAAGGGGGAGAAGGGATTAGTGGAAATATTGAGAGGTCAGTCGGGAAGGAGACGGAGAAAGAGATGCACGCAAAATATGATCATAGACGAGTTTAAAGGAGTAGCTGTTTCGACTCCAGGACGCAAGAAGGTCCTCGCGCAGGGTGAGGGAAGCCGACGGACGGTTGCCGCCTACCAGACAAAGGAGATTTTTGCAAGTAGGAGAAATATTATTATAAAATATAACTTGGATCATGTGCCACAAGTCCGCCACAAAAAGTCATAACCCCCCATCACCACCACCACCACCACCACCATACATACGCGCGCGCAAAACCTGTTTTATAGAGATCTCATGTGTGTTAATTTGTTAAAAATAAACCTTTTTGTTATTAAAAAATCAATTCAATTTATAAAAAACTAAGACTAAATAGCTGTATAAAATATACTAAAACAAAAGACGTTCATTACACTGTGTGTTGCGCGTTCTATAAATTTGTAGGTGGGGAAGAATGAATTTAAGTTGTTTAATTAATACGGGATAAAAAATATTTATGTGTTTTAAATTTTAACAAATGCTGATTTATTAAATTAGATATTTAAGGGGATCCTCGCTCACTACATCGGGAGCATGATTGAATCTTTATCTCAGGGAAAGCTAAACCCTCAGTCGGTATATATCAAATATGGGGGGAAAGCGAACACTTTATATACAAACGACCAGAGGCGAGAAACAATAAGGTGGGTACATCACCACGGCGTTGTGACGTCCTTGCTGGCTGGTTACTCGGCTGATGGCTGTTGGGTGTCGTCTCCCAAGCGTCGGAGGTATGCTGGGCGTCGCTTTCTTTCCCAGCTCGTCGACTCGATACTTCAGGTTTCGTAGCTTCTGATGATTTATCTTCAAAGATGGGCGGATGGTTAGATCAGATTTCAAGTCCAGTGAAACTTACGTAACTATTTAATTTTTGCAATGCGTCCAAAAATGATTCTGTAAACTGCTCTCATAAAGTAAATGTTTCTGTAAACTGCTCTCCCGTCTCCTAATGCACCCTGGTTTTGTTCTTCTCGCCCCGCCCAAATATCTCCTGGTGGGCGTGCACTTTCTACTTCCTCCATATGGAGGGTAGGATTCTGGAGATTGTTATTTCGGCAAGTGTCCTTCATAATCTTGGGCACTGCATAACAAATTGTTGTTATGAAGTCACTTGCCTCTATTGTTCCGGCTTTCGGGGACTCGGGATAAATAGGAGGTAGCAAGCAGGTCCAGGCGTCAGGTCAATTTTTACTTTTCCCACGGCTGGCCAGATGGATTGCTGGTAAATAACATCTGTCGCCCATGTCTTCCGCAGGCCTTAATGTTTCCGTTTTCTGGCCGAGAAGATGACTGTAATTCGTCATTTAATTAACCTATCGCGTTCATTCATGTTCCCGACTTCGTCCTGCTTAGACCTAAATACTTATGTGCATTAAAATAAGAAATAGAAAAAATACAATTTAATTAATATTATGTGGTACAGGCAATCGCGTACCACAACTGTTTTGTCGCGATTCTCAACAGTTTTTGATACGAGAAACAAATGATGGTGAAACATTGAGTCGCTACCTCATTACAGAGACAAAACAGCAGTCTAAACAGTGGGTTTCGTTTGGTAAAACTGTTCTAAAGAAGAAGACGGTAAATGTAATGTTAACAGGTTTTTGAGGTACAGGTAAAATTTGTGCTTTTCCAATATTTGAAAAAACGATACACTGAGACCCCATTGTTATGGGACTGCTTGGGCCAAGAAATATAGGTAAAAAATCCATATTTAACCAAGATCGTTCTCTACCTTCAAAACAATACATGGAATAGTAATTAAAATTGTGATATTGAAGTTCGAATTGTTGCCGTATCCCCCTTATTCCACGGATTCGGTACAAGCTAGTTTTTCTGTTTTTTAAGCTGAAAAAGGTAACTCGCCGCGGGGAAAAACAAGTCCAACGAAATAAATTCCAACATAAACAGGTATTTTGCGGATATCCCGATGGCTTCCAAAATATTTAAGATTCTATTTTCTTTTTCTTGTGACTGGTCCTTCAATGTTATATACAATAGAACAGATTCAACTACAATAGGCTATGTACCGCTCTTTAGAAGGTTTATAACGAAGAGCATTGACCTGCATCGTAAGAGCTTAAGTAAGGTTTTAAGGCGTAAGAAATAAACGTTGTAAATTTATAGCAGTGTATCTGGCTTTTATTAGCGTACCTTGGTTTATCCGCTGTTTTTGATTATCTACGTCAATCCCGCCATTACCACGGAGTCTACTTTATACGAAACGAGTAATGCGTTCAAAAAGTTGACTGTGAAATATAGATAAAAGTCTGCTGCTATTTGCAACAAAGGATTTTAGAATAATCAATCCCAGCAGCAGTCTTTCAGATTAGAAGGTGGTAATGAATGGGGAAAGTGTTCGTCGCAAAGAATTTGTAACTGTATCAGAATTGGAGGAAGAATAAACGGTGGTGACTGAATATCAATTGACCAAATAAAAAGTTTTCTAGTATATATCACTTCTTCCAACTGCATAATTGTAACAATTCCAATAAAAAATTCGTTTATAAATGGACAATGACTTTTCTTGTTCAAAAGTCTTTGTTAACATATGATGATGCACCAAATAATTTCCTGAAAATATAATTTTTTTTTGCCTGCTCAATATTTTCACAAACGTCTGACCCATTCGTATGCAGAACATCAGCACAGAAGTCATTCTTGGATCGCACTCAGGAAACTTTTGTCTACCAAACTTCTGCCTTATTCGTGACCATCATTTCACATATACAGAAAATGATATAAAATAACATCACTTGACATGGCTTGAAAGTCGAGTTTTTTCTACTAGGTACGAGAATTGAAGATTTAGAAAGTTCAACCCACGCAGAGATAGCGGCTCGTCTCCCACGCGCCCGGCGTCTAACGTGGGCGACTGATGAAGACCTTCATCGGCCAAGTAAATATTACTACCGTATCCCCGGAAGCTGGGCGACACCTTGTTCTGCCCACGCGGACAGCACGTGCCAGCCAACCTCGCTCTGGAATGGGACCAGGGCATATAATTGCCCTGCTTCACAAAATATTAAGGATGACGCTTGAAAAAGGATTTGTCTCATTAGTTGGTCATTCGGAAAATATGAACCTCCCCTCTTTTAAGAATTGTGGTACATAAAAGGTAGTTATAAATAAATTACTCTCTAATTCATATTATTTCGGACGACGACTCAGAAGCCACTGTTTTACTGACATTTATTTAACAAAAGACACTCACGGACAAATATAAAAATTGATTACACTTCACAGTAAAAATAGCTAATTTTATATATTAGTTGTATTATTTGACTATTTTAAATATTAAATGGTAAAAAGGCCTACAAGTCAGAATAAATTTATTGATTTGAGTTCAATACACAACGTTTTGTCGTTTAGTTTGGGACCTCATCTGGTGTTTGAAAGAAACAAATTGAAGTAAAAGAAATTTTGGCGTACATGTCGCACGGGCGTAGAAGTCAAAAATTTCATCTACTTATTAACTATGCGATAAACTTGTCATGACCTATAAATAAAACCGCATCGTTTCAGAAAGCTTTTGTCGGAAATTTTACGACCATTCTGCCTCTACATTAAAACATTCCGAGGCATCTGAAGATAGTGTGGCAGAAGAATTTTAAAAAACAGGCAAACAGCCGATATATTTGTCTAATACATAATATTCAGGGTCAATGAGATTATAGTTTCTTCAAATGCTGTTGCTGTATCATTTCAACCCCATTCGGCATGTGAGGGGAGTGGAGAGGCTTTACACAAAAATTCCGTGAAAAAAACTGAGATTTGTATCAATTCCGGGGTTATGAAAGTTACTGAGTTTAAAATTGACTTTCAATTTGCCGGATAAACCAGTTCTACCTCTAGAAGTGAGTCCTGAATTGGTGATACTAAGTTAACCGCATAGATTTAACAACTTCTACCAAACATTGAGCATGCTAGTTACGACCCAGATAAAATACTTTAGTAAAACTCCCACGAGTGGTTTTGATTAACAAAATTACCGTCGAATGGAAAGTTTTGTGGACGCTCAGTTTGAAACCATAATTCTTTAAGCTCTCAATGCCTAATTTCAACCACTATTGAAAAAGTTTTACAAAGAATACATGCAAAACCGACCGAGAATGATATCTATTCCGGGATTATGGAAGATTAATTCTGGCGCTTAACATGTTTATTAACTTGCAGTGAAACAATTTTTCGCATACAATTGCAGCAATTTCTTTCATCCTTTGTACACATTTTACTTACGATCCGGGAACAAACACCTATAGGGGTAGGAATCAGGAGTATTTTTCATTATATTAGGATTCTCTTAAGATACCGGGAGTAATTTTATCTATCTTAAGGTACCTTGAATGTATTTGATTCTCTCATAATAGCGGTAGTATTTTTGCCTCTCTTAACTTGCCAACAGTATTCCCTTTTACTCTTTTAAGAAACCGAAGTATTTTTAACGTTTAACGTGCAAGGAATATTTTATATTATATTAAAGTACTGGAAGTATTTTTGACTATATTAAGCACGGGCAATTTTTTTGTTTATTTCAATATCGGTAATTTCTTTCATTTGCTCAAAATACTAGGAGCATTATCGCCTCTTAGAGTATTTTGAGAATTTTCGCCACTCTTAAAGTATCGGAGAATTAAATTTGCTGGTACTTTAAACTTTTTTCAAAGTTACTGTGCTTATTATCGATTAGCGTCAAGACTTCACACGATGGTTATGATGAAATTAACATTCTATCAGCTTAGATAGAGAATGAGAGTGAAAAGGTAAAGTTTCCGACATGTTGTGCTTCCGATGCCGGTTTAATCACTAGTTCACCAATAGACTATTGTCGAATTAAATAGTGCACCGAGATTATATAAATAAACACCAGCCCTTCAATTCTAATTACTGCTGACTGCCTTCTGTAGAGGTTATGGATAACTCTTATTACTCGATACTTTATTCCTACCCTCTTCAAACTCCTTAGTAGTATTTACCAGTTTACATTATCAAAGTTTAAAAAAAAATCTAAATATGGCATGAACGTAGGCCTATACTGTTAGCATTTAACTTTTTAAATCGTTTATTTTAACAATGTATATATTAATAATTTATAAATTTAATAAATAATGAACTTAATATAAAAATCAAATTAAAATGAAAGCTAAAAGATGACTTTTAAAATATCTCACCCCAAACTTAAGAAAATAATAAATTTATGGCTAAGGTGTTAAAATATATATATATATGTTCGGTCTTGGCAGTTTAAGGTATGCATATTAAGTGACTTTTTAGTAAATACTCTTAAAGAGCTATTTAAATTAAATTTTAAGCGGTATTTATTTTGATAACTAAAAAAAGCTAAAATAGTATTGTGTTATAAGTTAAAGTGAGCTGTTAAAGTCATGATCCATTGGGATAATTTGTAAGGGGCTAATTTCACAACAGTCACAGGATCTGTGAAATAACACGCTGCTTATATTAAACCCTAACTATTGAAAATAACTAAACAGAACACATTGAATACTTTGTGATAAAAATATATTTTGCCTGGGGGGGTTGCATTACCGTTTGGTACGTTTTGTTACAGGCTTCTTCACTGTTGTGACTATTTTCACAGAAACAATGGTGGTTGCGATAAAAAAACCGAATAAATCATGGTGACATTACTTTGTAATGAGCCGCCAGAGACCTGGAATCCTTAAACCAAAATACTCGGAAGGTATCTCTGAAAATTCATTTAGTTTCCGTCGTTGCTGCTACTATAGTTGAGTGTTCTTAACAAGTCTATTTCAAACTAATGTACACAGGCCTCTTTGTGCCGGATGGGAATGTGTGTGTTTACTTGGTGCTGATTCGGCACGGTACGCCAGTACCTGTGTGAGCGTTCGCATTGTAGAGGCGTCAGCACACGTGTGTCCTGAGTTGCTTTACGACGGGCCTCAATCGTAAAATAGAGGCAGAGGCGCTTAACGATTCGTAACGTGCAACCCCAAATCCCTCGGAAACATCCCCGTCGCCGGCCGTAAAAGGAAGCCCACTCGTAAAATCCTCAGTCCGTCTCTAACGGACCCTTTAATATCCTTTATTTAAGATGAAAATACACTTTTATTTTTGCACATAAAATGTTTCAGTATCAATTTTTATTTATTATTTCTTTACCAGAAGGGAGACGAGGTTTACGATTTACGACAAAGCTGCTTCCTTCCCATTCTTCACGCAACAAGCTTCCAATAAGTTTTACGACACATATAAACTGTGAGAAGTAACATTTCTTTTACGGATTATTATGCTTATCGTTGCTGCGTAATTACCATATCCGCTCTAAACGTTTTGTCCCAAGAGCTCGGGCCGGTCGGGAAGCTTCTTCGAGATTAACGACCGCCCGAGGCCAGATGCAAGTAATGGCCGCATTGGGCAGTAACCGCCGCTGCCGTGAGATTTTATTAGAGATAATTTTCCTGGTCGTTATTTTGGCTGCGTTAGTTTCGCCATGAAGGCTTCGGTTTTCGATACCTACGAGTTAAGCGCTCAACGAGTCGGAAAGGTTGATGTGAACAGGAGTCGTCGTATTACCCAAATTTACCCGTAGGTGACGATCGGTCTCCAAAAATGAAGATAGCAGAACCTTCGGACAAAATACCGGAACTTCTAACTGAGGGTGCCTTTACACTAAAAGTAAATCTTTCACCGACGTTAATAACGGAATATGACATATAAATTATAGATAGGAATGTAGAGATGATCAGTTATTGAAATGATGTCCTAGCTCGAATAATAGATCAGACGCTATTTTTGGGTTTTTATGTCTACACGTTTCACGAAAGAATGAACTCATAAAATGCCCAATGCCGTTGTCATTCAAATTAAAGATTTTATAGTTGCAAATATTAAACACATTCCGATGAATCGTCTTTACTCCACATGGAAGCTTGAACATTTTGGTAAATTTATATAGAGAACAAGAGGGAGACGGAGTTGTACGGAGAGTGAAAGTGTGCTTGAGTTGTTGAATAGTAAACCAGCGTGTCTGTTATACAACAATAGGGACGTTCGTTTGTGAATTTTCAGGGAATAATAAAATTGTGACAAGCGGTGTTTGTGACTCACAATATTAGTATAATAATAGGACATTATTCCAAACAGAATAAATTAATTTCGGGCATTGCTCGAGTAGAATCATCTTCAAAACAACAATATTTTCACATAAATACAAACATTAAATCACAAAGGAGAGTATATGACTGCTTAGTGTCCCTATTGCTTTCTCTGTACTATCACTTTATTACAGATTGACGCTTTTATCTTAATAAGCTTCGATGCATTTTGATTTCGGTCTTCTCTCTCTCTCTCTCCATCCCCCCCTCCCCTCTGATTGCGAAGAAAGTATTGAGTAATATTTATGATGGAATAATCGTGGTAGTGAGTTGTTTGATTCCGATTTTATCAGATTTTTAAGAAACTAACCTGAAGTACTTTACAGTAATGAAAGGGAAGATAGTTATTATAAAGGAATAGTTCCATTATAGTTCATTCATTTTACTGAAGTAGTCCAACTGTACTGATTAATTCATTTGTCTTTTATGAATATGTCACAAATTTCGTTGGTGAAGACTATGCAGACTATGAGACCATGTTGCTTGCTACTCGGGTCCCAAGCAGCAAAAACACAAACTAAGTGACGAACTCTATATAGCTTGTTTTGTTCTGCGTGTCGTTCTCGTGTTTCTCACGTTTGTCATCATCTGACGAAAGCTACAAGGCTAGCAGAAACGTTGTGTAGCATTTATTGAATCACTAATTTACTGTCTGTATTTTGGCTACTTCTTTTTGTAATTTGTAAAAATATTTATTTTTGAAATTCATGTCCAACTTCGATTGCAATAATCTCAAAAACAAAAGGTAAAGGGAATAGGGAGCTATTATACGTTGAAAGCTAACAATAAATGTGCCCGGCAGTAATTTTATTTGCGCAGATGCTCTCAATTAGACACGCGCGCGGTTATAAATTAAACATTAGGGTAAGTTTGAAACGCGAGTTTTTGTCGGGACTCTGCTAAAACGAGATGGCACTTCAGCCATCTATTGATGAATGTAAAATAATGATAATAATTTGTAGTGGGTGTAATATTTTTGGATTTTAAAAGAACATTTGAAGCTGAAGAATGAGAAAGATTGAGAAGTCATTAAGTGGTTCAAATCTTATCTGTGTAATACAACTCAAAGCGTGAAATTCAACAACAAATTATCAGTGCAGTGTACATAGGCCTATCAAATAAATAAGGGGGTTACTTCAATTTATTTTTATTCAAATTATTTTGTGAAACCAAATTTTCTGAGCGCTAGAACTAGTGGGGTTAATTCAGGTACATAGGACCGTGGCTAAACCAATCTCCATTCAATCAGCGTCGTGTGAGGGGAATAATTTTCCAGAACTGATCAGTCAGGGCTATAAGTTCTTCCAGGGGAATATCTCTAGATACAATATTTTCACGCACGAGTTTATTCCACAGGAAGAAGGAATATTTTTGAATGTGAGGTTTCAAACCTCTGGAAGAAGAGGTGTTGTTCCGTATTGGAGACTGTGGGTATGTGTCGAGATAGATAGACAAAGATGAAGAGAGGCAGTAAGAGGGACGTGAGAGAGAAGTTATAAAGATTTTTAGACACTTGGAGGACGTAATATGGGACACGATATAGCAATTATCGAAAGATAAGAATTGATCTGTCGTGTTACGGAAGGTTTAAGTGTAAATGCTTGCAATACATTTTCAATATTATGCGACGTTAGAATTAGATATGAACGTGACACACCCATATACTCCTCGTCTTATTATAATATACATTTTACAATGTCTTGTAATGATTAATAGAAATTTTTTTTATTAATATTAACATTCCATGTAATTGGCAGAAACATCCTGTTTCCAAGATTTAGAGAAATATAACTTCCGCATAGTTCATTACTTCACTGTCATATTTTCAATTACATTTCTTAATGAATTCAAGTTCCAGTTTTCTTTATTCTCTGTCCCTTGTCCTTTCCTCAGCTTAAGCGTCCATTCGGTTCTTACAGAATTTAAATGAGGCACAGTTATCCATCAAATTGGCATTGTGTAACTTAACGTTGACAATAATGCTAGATCTATTAATGACAAAATTGACACAAATTTTCGTCGTAACCTAACCATGTGACATACAATTTGCACGATTCAAACTTTTCATTTATCACCGATTCTCCGCATGAAAGTCACGAGGTGCAGCCTTAAACACTTGAAAATTTTACATATACCATACTACGCGGCGTAGGGCCGTAAACTCTCAAATTAAAACTAATTTATCCATTCTCTATCTTTCATTGTTCATAGCGAGTTGTTACTCTGTGAGAAACAACTTCAAAATGTATTACGGAGCGGTTATTAATTTTGGAGAGCAGACCTATAGTATAATTAATATCTCGCAACCACCTCATATGTTCTGTAATGACGAATCTGGGAGAAGTGAGAGTATCCGACAATAAACTCAGACGTGCTTTCTGTTCAACTGCTGGCTGTTGACATCATCAGGAGTAGAGAGAATAACAACATGAGACCGCAGGGAGATGCTCCATAACGCAGAATAGACATCCTTTGAGATTCGCATCTGTCAGGGGAAATCAACAACCTCAGGGTTACGTGGGTGAACACATAATACGTTGCGCAACCATATATTATTCAGCCAATTTAGAGAATTTAGCTTTCGAAATCGATATATAGGGGTTTTCAGTAAGGTCGGGTCTATGTTGAAATTAATAAAACATGCTGAGTGTGAGGTATTAACGAAATTTATTTTTTATGCCAGTATATTGTAACCGAGGTACCACCTGCGTCGACGAAAATGTTACGACACCCGCCCCCGATTTCTCGATGACTTTGTGGGCCACTATACTTACTGTGCTCTGCCGTCGATTAATTTTTGAGTCTGTGTTTCTTGAGCGCAAGGTAATTTTAAATAAATATTTCCAAAATTAATGGAAAAAAACAACGTTATTCTTGAGCATTGAAATATAAATGCCCTCAGAGCGTGATTGAGTTTACTTTCCAAATTATCATCAGTATTACAATGACTCAAAGTGAACAATCACAATAAATTTTCAAGTTTTAAAGTTGTCTTTCACCAGTTCTTTCGTACACTTTGCAATTTTGTTTGAATAAAGTAGCATTATTTTTATTGGTATGCGGTGTGGTAGCCACCTTTCTGAGAATACTTTATTCTTCTCAGTCTCGCAGAGAACGTAACAACATTCTCCGATATTGTCTCGCAAAATCACATAACGGCACTGTGTCTCATAAGACTGTTTGAGACACGACCACGTTCACCAGTCTCGTTTCGTTGCTAACTCACTAAAAACCGTTCCCGATAATGTCTCGCCACAAACTTCTAAATCTCTTCTCTTGTTAAAGCTTATTCCACGCGTAAAGCAGCACTTGACAATGGATACCTTCTGGCGGCTCGTCTCAAAGGCAACCGTCAACAATCTGGTCTGAAGTGACTTGACTGCCTTTCGCGCCGAGACTCGTTTTAATGTTACAATATACAGGACTGCTCTAAAAAATTTATACACACTTTTATAAAGCGTATCACCAGTATAACAATGACTCAAAGAGAACAATTACAATAAAATATTGAAGTTTTAAAGTTGTTCTTATCAGCCCTGTTGGCCTTAACATTTTGGACTGGAACCTTTGTAGTATACTAAGAGATGGTTGTTTTGCACAGCCCCACAGTTGGAGCCCATATATCCATAAAGGTTACAAGATCGTTTTTTAGATCTTTAAATTTTTTAAATATACTCAAGTTTTATATTTGAAAACATTTTACGTAAAAGTTTTCGTGTCCTATACAAGCATCGATATGTCCAAATGCCTATAATCGTGATCTATAATACTATATAGTTTTTAAATTACAAACATTGTGCGTTGTTGGCAGACTGCCAAAGAGTTTATTATTTATCAGACATAATAAACTTATTTGGATTGTTAATACGACGTATACGTAAATAAGTTTTATATTTTGCGTCAGGTAAATTTAACTATTAAGTAATTGCTCATTTGTAAAATAAATAAAATAATATGCATTTGATAGTGACATTCACCACAAATAAAATTATTAAATTAAAAAGATTTTAACAACCATACTATATATATATGTGTGTGTGTGTGTGTGTGTGTGAAAAAAGTGAAAATGTCAACAAACGTCCGTTATTACACGTTTTTAGGGCGTTTTTTCAGTGGTTTTCCGCCTCTGGAAAGGTCCGTTCTCAACTTGAAGAAACGAGTAAGAGTTTTGTTTTCTTTGTCTCACTGACACCTATCAGTCTCTTCCCCACGAGCTAAAACACTAAAGAAACTCAATTTTGGAACCCCTCCAACATTAAGTTCCTATGTTCAAAAAATGATGATTTCAGAAAATTCCTCAGGACACAATTGATTTAAAATTCGATTCTGTACCATTTGGTCTTATGACCTTTCATTCTTAGCCAGCAGGAAATGGGTCAAAACTATGTCTCTGTAAAAGCTGCCATGTAGACGATTTTTCTCCATTTACACAATCTAGGATTAAAAATAGGCTGGATTTGACAACAGAAATCGATTGTAGTGTACCCTCAAGTACTATAATAAACTATCTTTCCTGACTTATTATTTACGTGAAACCTAGAAACTCCGGGTACTTCAGGTAGTTTCAGTTATGTACAATAACAATTACTTCTAATAAATTTGATGCAGCGTTGCAAAATACCATTTCATATTTTACGGGGCGATCAAACATATGTTAGCTTATACAACTAGATACTTTTATGATTTAACTTTATATATGGAACAGGCGATGAAGAAATTTAAACTGAATATGGAAAGGAATCATACTGCAAGGAAAATAAATAAAAATCCTACGGTTTGCCCGTGATATAGTAGTAGTATTAATAATTGTCATGAACGGGTCCTGGAAAAAGAGTTCAATATGAGGATTCATAGAGGAAAAACGAAGGTAATGGATTGTAGTTCGTGAAACAGTGGAATAACAAAGGGTGTTAGATTGGGAAGAGATATTTTGACGGAAGTTACGGAATTCTGCTACTTGGGCAGTATAATAACTAGGGATGATAGACATAAAGAGTAGGATAGCTGAAGCAAGGAAAGCTTTTGCGAAAAATAGGAATTTACTTACGGGTAATATAAGTATGAATATTAGGAAATCATTGCTAAAAATGTTCGTATGGAGCGTGGCGTTATATGGGTGCGAAACGTGGAGTATAGGGGTTGGGAAAAGGAACAGAATAGAAGCCTTGGAAATGTGGTGCTGAAAATCAGATGGGTGGATAGAATGACGAGAAAGTTCCAAACAGAATAGGGGAAGAGCGAACAATATGGAGGACGTTGTGTAAGAGAAGGGATAGATGTTGGTTGGCACGCATGGTTTTAAGGCATGAGGTTCTTGTACAATTATCATTAAAGAGAAGTGTGTGCGGTAAGAACAAGTGGGAGACCAAGTATGGAATACGCTAAGCATATTAGGGAGGATGCGTGATATGCTAGTTATGTAGTAATGAAAAGGCTTGCGCGAGATAGGTTAGTATGGAAGGTTGCATCAGACCAGACTTAGGACTGAATACCACATCAACAACATAATTTAAAAAATTCAGAACGAAACTAGAAAAGTTAAATACAGTATAGAAAGACTAAAATATTTTGTTATAGTGGCGATATCAATTCTGTGAAACTTAATTTCTTTCGTAACGTCACATTAAACGTGATAAGCCATGGGAAATAATATTCATAAAAATAATGGTAAATTGACCCTTCTACAGAATAAAATAATAGTATGTTGAAAATGAGATTTTCCTAACTTGAAATAGATGTTGCAATGCAAGTAATTCAGCTCCATATTGAACATAAACATAGTGAAAATTGAAGAAATTATAATAATCGTAAATTTTACATCTAATCAATTTATTTTTATATGCTATATTCGATAGCACGCCCTAATAATAAAAGCCGACTTGCAACGTTTAAACTCGTATGATTGTGGCTTTCTCAGACTTCAGGTCGCGATATGGAAACCTGTTCCGAATTTTGGTATTTGTGGTCGCCTCGAACCATGCGTGCCAACCAATTTAACCTTCAACCACAAAAGTTCACTAATTCGTTGAAGTGTGATAACGGTTCAGCAACCTGTCTGCACTTAAAATCACAATGTTTTTCTTGATGCTTGATTTTACAGAACCTCTTAAAACCTATTAGAATATAATTGTTCACATTTCTTCGCAGCATCACATTTTTTTAAACATTCTCTATTGGATATGAATAGTACAATCTTAAACATATAATTTATTACTAATGATGACAAGATACACGTATATATCATGAGCAGAACGTATGTGGGTAAGCTGCACCAGTTTGCAGATTCCTTAAAAAGTGAAGTCTAATATTTATTTACATATTTCGTATGGTTTAGTTGGGATAAGTCGCCTTAGCTCATTAGTATTGTCAAGGAGCTGGATGGCTTCTAAGATTGTGTGGTTCGTCAGTCTTTGTTCATGTTTTGCGGCGTAATCACAAATCACTTCACTGATCCATTTGATTTGAAGATCTTCATGGAGCTCCTTGTTGGTCACGTAACGATATGCTCCAGTGATCATACGAAGAAGCTTATTTTGACTCCGTTGAATTATTTGTTGGTCATATTTCTAGGTATATCCCCACAGCTGTACACCATATGTCAAGATAGTTTTTATGATTGACTGGTAAACCAGTCTTTTGGAGTTTAGGTTAAGGTTAGAGCACCTACCAATCAACCAGTACATTTCGCGCCCTTCCAGTCTAATTTGTTCGGCTTTTTTTGTCTAACATGGTGCTTCCAGTTAAGTCTTCTATCAATATAAAGACCTAAATACTTTACTGTGTATGCTTGTGGTATCTTGACTCCATCAATATAAATATTAATGTTCCTGTTTACGCGACGCAACGCAAAGGTAACATGGACTGATTTTAAGTCGTTCAGTTTCATTTTCCAGTCTTTTGTCCATTGGTTTATCATATTTATAGCTACTTGTAGTATTTCAGTTGCTTTTTCTTGCGATGCGTCCGGCGCCATTATGACAGTATCGTCGGCAAATGCGCCTATTACTGTGTCTTCTGTTGTCGGAATATCTGAGGTGTAAAGTACGTATAGGAAAGGTCCTAAGACACTTCCCTGAGGCACTCCAGCCAAGATTGGATAAAACCCTGAAAAGGTTTCTTCATGTGATACCCTGAATTTTCTTCCAGAGAGATAGGATTTGATTAAGTGGCAATAGTTTTGCGTCAAAATTTTACTCAATTTGTAAATGAGTCCATGGTGCCACACGCCTGTGAACACCGCACGGTAATATTCTTTTTTTTTTATCAAACGCCCTTTCAATCACAGATGTTATCCTATGGACTTGATCGACAGTTGAATGATGATTTATAAACCCAAATTGAAAGTCAGGTATTTCGATGAGTGGTTTGAGACGCTTCTCAAACAACTTGGAGATTGCAGGTAGTAGCGATATTGTTCGATATGATGCTACCTGTTCGGCTGGTTTATCTGGTTTCTTTAACATTATAATCTGTGCTGTTTTGAAATTATTTGGGACATACTTTAATCGAATGCTGTCATTAAACAGACACGTCATTTTGATAATTGCTGTACGTGACAACTCTCTTAGAAGACTCGGTGAGATTTTCTATTCCCAGAGCCTTCCTTGGATTGGTGTTATTTTCGATCTCTTTGACTACTTCCATCGGAGAGACGAATGGAATGGTAGTTTCCGGTAGATATGAAAATGTTATAGGGGCTGTGTATCATTTGGTTGAAATACTGCTGCTAAATGCTTTGCAAAGAGCTCAGCTTCTTCATCATTTCTTCGTGCCCACTGACCCTGCGCAGGGCAGGTACGCGGGTAATACGTCGCTTGAATCTACGGGTTGCTCTCCACAGAGAGTATTCTTTGTCTACTTCAGGGCTCGAATTAATCAAATATTCCTGAAAAGCGTTATGTTCAAATTCTTGGACTTTTTGTCGTGTTTTGTTGCTTTTTTTGTCTACAGGATTTCTGGACCTATGCCAAATTCTTCTTGCTTGTCTCCTCTCAGCATTACATAAGGCTCTTATTTTGCGAGATTTTCATTTGGTCGCATTTCAATTGTAAACAATTCTATACCTGAGGATTCCATTGTCAAATAAGAATCAAGTAAAAAAGCCCCAAATTATGTATTTCTTATTTAAAACTTAAAAGAGAGCTTTTGAATTTCAGAACATATTTATTCTGAGCATACTACAGAAAACCTCTTAAGCAATGAATATACAGTGGAAAACAGACGTCAATGCTGTAAGTCATCAACTCTCACATGTCAATATCAATAGAAATTGTATAATGGTCATTACAATAATACTTTATGATGAAGAAAGACAAGAGTGGAGACCAGGGACTCGCATCCCGGACCTCCCGATTTCCGACCTGGCGCTCTACCAACTGAGCTAATCCGAGTCGACGTCCAAGGACCGATTCAACATCACTCCATTGCCGTAAACCTAAGCCAGGCTCACCTACAATTCGCTTTCTTCTAAAATATTTATACGCTCTGTTGAAGCATTTTTCTACTTCCTTTGACTTCATGATGAGGTACTTGTTGGGTCAATAAGTATATGTAAAAGAATCTGAGATAATATTAAGGTTTAAAAGCATATATTTACGGTAAATTTTAATGACTGGTTTCGATTAGGCAAAACTAAAATCTACACACCTATTCCGGATGTCGTACAAAGGTATGACTTTAATTATTAATATTAATACTTTTTAATGTATAAAATATTATCATATTTTGTCACAATTTTATGGCGATGGAAATTGTAAATTTTTTAACGATATAGACGACTGTACTCACATCGTATTATATATCGCATATTTTCCAAGCTGCGAACATAATGGTATGTTCAATGATTGAACTATTTATATTCGTTCTATGATTTGTGTTCACAGTAGACCTTTTATTCTGTTCACCCACAATACCCCCCCCCCCTAATTCTGTTGCTAATTATTATGCTTTCTCAACCGGCCTGCTGTGGTGTCAGCGCCTCACATCACATCGAATCCCAGCAAGGGCATGGATGCTTGTGATTAACATTGTCAAAGAAACTGGACTGAAGACTGAAGGATAACCAAATACCACTACAAAAAATTCAGAATGTGCAAAAAAAAGATGTCAGTCTGGCAGTCGTCGAGGACAGCCGAGGCCCTACATGGGACTATAGTCAAAAAGAAGAGGATACGTTCTTAGACACAAAATGATGCAACAGTACAAATAAATTTATTTTAATACTCATTTAAGCACAAAATAGCGAGTGAATGAACAAAACCCCGTGAATTAGCAAAAGCACTTAACTATTACAAAGCATAAAAATAGTAGAATAAAGTAATAAATTGAAATGAATAGGAGGATTCTAATTATTTTAAGTGGAATAGTAATATGTTAATGATGAGCTTTTGTAATAAAAAAGAAAATAATTTACTTGATCCAAAAAAATTTTACATTAATATTACAATGTTGATATTTTCAAACTTTAAGCCGGCAATTCTTTCTTAATTAACACTACATATATATTTACATTAAAAAATTATGCAAATAAAATTTTTAAAATAACAATTCTCTATCTCTAAACTCAGGGTCTTATGTTATAGGCCTTCAGAATATTACCACACAAAATCTACTTGGACCTGGCAGTATAGGAAATCAGCAAAAAGTTACCGTGTCGTCATAATGGACCATCCAGCGTCTTTCTCCTATTTAGGTCCCACTCGATTCAAATCACAGACGCCGCTTCTATTCTTCCTGATTCAGGAAGAATTTCCGTTGGACTACCTGTCCGATAATGCCAATCAGCTGCTCGTCTCCACAATCTCCCCTGCCTAACTCCAATCATCTGTCAAGCAATCTATCTCGAAAAATCTCTCCAAATCTGTCGGAAAAACCTCTCTGCAAGCTTTTTTCATACCACCTCCCCACTTCTTTAGTTCATATCACCAAGGTGGCAGGGATGGATATTCACCAATAACATTTATGGCTACTCTTGGGGAAAAACACCATAACCTAGGAAACACCCCAGGCGCACCGTGATGTCTGGATTTTATAGCCCCTGACTTAAACACTGTCTCATTTCTTTTGACTCCGCACCGCCTAAGTCCGAGCAGATGTGTTTGACCGTTACAAAAAGTTTTCTAAAATTATGATTTTACAGTAGATGCAATGAAGTAGCACTTACCTCTAGTCTACGGCTATAGTTGCCAATCAACTATGGTCTTGACAATGGCTTCCTCAGGAATGGAAAATACACAAAGATCTCAAGGAACATAAAAATTTCTCCATTGTTCATAACACTCCAGTTTGTGTCAATTCACTCTTTGGGGGAGATAGATAGATACCTACTCCAATGAGGTCTGTTTTCTGATAGGTTCATTATATATTTATTTTTTGAATGTTTTTTTGTAAGATATTCAGAACTAATATCTCATGAAAGTTGAAAGTTATCTTGTATTTTAAATAAGATGTTAACTATTTTAGGACGGTTTTACATGGTTTTTAATGTTATAGACAGTTCGTTCAAACTAAAAAGAAACTGAGATCTATTCTTGTCGCTTTCAATACAGACCCCAAGAAGAAATATGTTTTATATCTGAAATAATTCTAAATATTCTTCTGTGACGTTAACAATATACTAGTAGATACTTCCGAAAGTGAAGTCGAAGGACTTGTAATGGAAAGACATAAGTGTTCGAATCACCTTCACGTCATCCTTGTTTAGAGGTTTCCCACTATTCCCAAATTATTTAGACAACTGAAGGCATAATACCGGGGCATGTACCATGGCTAAATCCCAAAATAATAGACACAGAAAATGACTGGCTTCTACCGATGGGAACAAATATAATAGCCTCGAATTTCCTAAAATAACAGAATGTGTTACTTAAGTATAAATAATTTTACTCGTCTAAGCTACTTGTAGTCCTCCAAAACTATATATTACATGTAAACCTTTATTTTTATAAATTAATAAACTTATTTGTATTAAATAAATATGCATTTAAAATGGCTATTACAGAACTGACACCCTCACAAATTTACTTCGTGAATTTCTTAATTTAGCTACAATATCACTTAACCCACTTTTCTAGTAAAATTTGAACAGTATCAGTATTAAAATAATTCAATCACATCGAATTTTAGTATACAATTATAATAGGTCATAATCTATACAATTAAATAAAATTGTTTGTCTGGAAGTTTGTCTCGAATAGGATCCAAAATTGCTCAACGGATTTTAATGAAAATTTGACGGTTTAAAACAAGAGTTTTAACTTAAATTTTCGCGAATATTTCATTTCAATATCTTTCAGGCTTCAGAAGATATTAATACAAAAACCAGTAAAAAACGTTTTACGTTCTCGAGATCTCCAATAAATTAATGCGGGTTGTCTATTCACTTGACCTATACGTATTTCTTAAATTATAAACACTTCGCTGGCATAGTGCTAACTTCCTAGTGTCTCCACCAGTTTTAGGAGGCAGTTGGCCGATTGATCCAACTTTTAACGTCTTCGACCCAGCGCATACACCTCCTAAAATAGACAAAGGTGCCTCGGCATGTGAGAACTTTGAAAAAAACAGAGAGAAATACCTGTCAGAGAAAACTACAGGTATCCTCATTTGTCTCAAAAACATGTGAAAGCGGGTTCTGATAAAAACCAACTGCGATTTTATAAGGTTCGCCCTGATGTGATCATATACCATTCATCCGATTGCCGTGAAACATTGGTGTTCGATCTTTTAAAGATTTAGGTAAATCAATTGAATTGCCGCGCCATGTTCCGCGCGAAAGAAGTCACGGGCATGTTGTTTTTGTGGTATTCAGTCCCAAGACTGGTCTGATGCAACTCTCCATGCTAACCTATAATGCGCAAGCATTTTCATTTCCGCATAAAAAACTCACCCACATCCTCCCTAATCTACTTAGCGTATTCCATCATTGTCCTCCCTCTTATTTTCTTACCTCACACACCTCATGTCTCAAAACATGGCCTATTAATCTATCCCTTCTCTTGGTCTATGTTCTCCATATTGTTCGCTCTTACCCTATTCTGTTTATAACTTTATTACGCTTCCCAAGTAGCATAATTCCTTAACCTCTGTCAAAATATCCCTTCCCAGTCTAACACCCTTTGTTATTCCACTGTTTTCCGTAATACAATCAATTTCCTTGGTTTTCCCTCTATTTATCCTCATAATGAACTCTTTCTCCATGTCATTTATTATGGTTTCCAAGTCTTCTTATGACTCCAGGAATATCGGCAAAGCGTAGGGTTTCAATTTCTTATTCTTACATTATGATTCATTTTCCATATTCCGTTTTAACTCCTTCATCGCCTGTTCTATATATAAGTTAAACAGTATGGGCAATAGAATGCATCCTTGTCTTACTCATTTCTTGATTTCGGCTTTATTTTCTTGATTTTCAATTCTAATTACTGCTGACTGCCTTCTGTATAAGTTAGTATAAGCCTCCTTTCTCGATATTTTATTCCGGGCAGAACTAATTATTAATAATTTAATGCAAATCTTCTAATAAGCTGATCTTTCTCGACCATTGTAAACTCTCGACGTTTTGGCATAAAAGTAAATAAATAATATAAATCTAGTTGGTGGACTCGATCGCTGCATCTGAGAATGTTCTGCGGTTCAATTAAGAAAAAATACTTCTCTCAGAGTGTTTATATAAAGGACATTTTATTAAAATATGTTGACGTGTTTTGTATTTTATCAGATTACACAGCGTAGCTATTTACTTTTGATTAATTGATGTAGCTTAGGTTTAATTACATTGTGCTGTCAACCTAATTAATTGAATAGCTAACATCTGATAAGGTTCTTGTTGTAATTTGAGTCTTTTATGATTTTGTACCTCGGGCAATAACAGGTTATATAAGTTCTATTCAAATCCCTTTAATTACTGCATCGTTTCAATGCTTAATAATTGGTAATAACTTAAATATAAAGTATCCATTGACCATTCATTATTTTAAGTCATTTATTGGCTGAACCGGCGAAGTCAGTATGGCTCCTATTTTTCAAACGACAGTGTAAAACGTACATCCTCATCTCACAACGCGATATAGTCGAGATAATACAAATATTTTTTCGTCTTTGTACACCAGCCACCCATGACCCGCCACAAAAGAAAGGGATTTCAGAATCTCGGAAAACTGAGCCATTGTGAGCAGCAAGAGTTGGGGTTGTTCGGGCGATGATGGACGGATAAAATATTTTGGATATGTGTTTTGAAGGAGATGCGGAAATCTCGAGCTGGTTGCACATCTGCCGCTGCCAATCACCGCGGTCCTGACAACGGGCCTGGTCTCACACTCGGCTGATCCCCAATGCGATATTACATAAAGGAACAGGAGCTGCGATTTTGGGACTTTTCTGTCAAAACCGAGATTACATATCTGCGTGGGAGGGAGTCGGCCACGTCACGTCACATCCCACCACAAATGCATGTTCTTTGACAGGAACCGGTCGTGGCAATGTTCACTGTAAAGAATTTCAATTCTTTTCTACTTTTTCACCCTTGACCGCATCATGTAATTCGACTGACGAAACTGTTCCATTCGTACCAAGAGTATAATCATCCCTTTCATAGTAACGCAAAAATTTTTCTTAACATATCGTTCAACCTTACTTACTCAAAAGTGCCAAATAAATTTAAGTTAATGTATAAAAATCAGAATGAAAGTAGATATTTTTATGTCAATGGTATATATAAAAATTTTATAGTAAATTGATTTTTACTATTGCAATAATAAATATTTAATGTCATTTTCAAAACAATTGTGCGAGATTCAAGTCAATATAAGAGTCGCCAAACAAAACAGGCATGAAATTCGTCAACAACCGGCCAATAGACGAATAATCTACGAATTATACGACTTATTTTTCAGACAAATTTTAATATGAGAAACAATTACACAGAAGAAAATTTAAATACAGCGGACGTTTCGACGGTACTTCGCGTCTTTCTCTATTGCACTTAAAGACATTTAAACGCTGTTAGAGAAAAATGCATGGTAGCTGTATTTAATTAGTTTCTTAAAATAACATTTATATTAATAATAAGGTCGTATAATTTATTATTAATTAAATCAGATGTAAAAGATCTGTGTGTAATTATGGAAGAATAAGAGAAGAGAGAAATATATGGAGGACTTTGACCAAGAGAAGGGAGAGATTAATAGGTCACGTTTTGAGACATGAGGGTCTTGTAAAATTAGTATTAGAGGGAAGTGATTGGGTTTAGAACAGAAGAGGGAGTCAAAGAATGGAATACTCTAGCAGATTAGGGAGGATTTGGGATGACGTAGTTATGCGAAAATGATATGGCTTGCACAGAATGGGTAAGTTGAAGCAAACCAGTCTAAGGATTGAATATAACAATAACTACATATCTTAAAGAAGAATTGTAAAGATTAAATATTGCAATTCTACATTTCATAAAGGTTCTTCTATTAAGATAACAGTCAAATTATACGTGTTAGTCTCTCAGCACGGTTAAGCATGCAATTCTATTGCAGCATACACATTTTGAAATAAATATAAGGAGGAATATATATTTTTATGATGAAGAATCGTAATAACAATGTGAATATTATTAAATTTAACATAGATTTACGGCAACAAACATTATTTGAATAAATTTTTTATTTAAATAACATTTAACGATAAACACTATATAATATATTTACAAAATTTATACACATTAAATTTCTTACTAAACTAAATACATGACCTCTAGACTATGGGGCGTCGCAATGTGCCTTCTCATAAAGCAGAATGACTGACACAAATCCTACTCGGAATCGGCAGTACCAGGAAATCGGCCAGATATTTACCCTGTCGTCTCAGCTTGCCTGGAACTTGTCGCTGAATCCATCTGGACTGCAGTGTGGAACAATAATGAGCATTTGGGATCACCGGACTGTATCACGCCTTTTCCCGTTGTTCAAATGTCCGCGGCCAGGATAATCTCCAATTTTTAATTGTCCGCTCTAAATGATCACAATTAATATTCAGTCTTAATCATGTCCCATCCTAACCTCCAATCATAATCTGCTTAATGTTCTGTCATCACCGTCACCTCCTTAATTCCAAACTCCACGTTCTTAATGTCCTAAAATCCCTTTTCTTAGGTTCTTAATAATTTGTCTCCATTTCCTTATTTTATATTCCATCAGTGACGGGGTCCGATACTGTCCAAAAAAATTATTTTCCTCCTTAGAAGGAGTCGTTTGCCCCACTCCGCCGATGATTTTGTGGAGAAACATCATCCCCCTCACCACTCGATGTAGCCAATTCTCACAAGTTTTGGGAAGAAACCCCAGTCGCGACATTGGATATGAGTTTTATTATAACTCATACTTCCCTCATACCACTTGCCTTTGATTTCGTACCGCCAAATTACGCAAGTAGTTGTGTTTTATGATTAAAATTTCCAATAGATATAAATCAAATAATAGTTTTGTCTCATCATTGTTTAGAACCAGTGGTTTTAGTTTATCTTAAAGTTTCATGAATTAGGGGATCCGAAAGAGATATTTTTACATCACTATCACAAATAAAATAGAATGTTGCTTTTCCTATTATATAAATTTTAGAAGAATAATAGAAAAAATGTTATATAAATTTAAAGTATTGCATTGTTTTCTCTTTACACCCCTTATGACAAAAATATTCTTTTTCTTTAGGATACATTTTGATTTCTAAATTTATAGTGGTTCCATTTTTCTATTCACATCTTGGAATTTTTAAATGATTTTCGGTTACCTGATTTATTATTATTTATTTCGTTAAATAATCGGGTTATGGTAAAAGAAGGAAAATGAAGGAGAAATTTGTAATACATTTTGTTACGGAGGAAATATATCATAACCAAAAAGAACTTGATAAGGGTACAAAAATGTGCGGGAAATGTCGTTGATAATTAATGATTAATAAATCTTTATTAACTTTATTTAAATAAATTTTTGTCGAGTATATATGCTTGAAACTTTTTTACTTTTACAATAGAACGGTAGGATTGATTTATATATAGATAATTTTCTTGGTTATATATAACTGTAAGATTTTCGTAATATAAAACTGTCGTAGGATCATCTCAAAATTAAAGATTGATTATCTTCGTTTTCTGAAGGAAAAAAATAGAAAATAAAAATAACGGGTTCGACGATTTCGATTAAGGTCAGCTTTATGAATCTGCCATAAGCTAAATTCGCGATCGTCCAAAACCAAACTTTTCCTGCTTGGATAGAGGGATATTTAGTTTTAAAGAAAAATGAATAACCAATTGAAACGTCCGCTGAAGACTTTACGGCTACCTTAAACTGTCTTCCACATTTGAAAAGGTTTAAATTTAACAGTTTCATGGCGGCTAATTGTTACATTCTTCATTTTGGCTTATTTTAGGTATAAAAAAAAGATTAAGAAGGAAATAAATGTCAGGACTTTAAATGTAAAGTTAACGTTTAGTAACCCATGTGATAACATGAAATTTACTTACTTTCATTCGCATATGCTTCTCTGTGTTTCTTAATGCTACTTCTTATTTAGTCTCCAAGAAATAAGCACACAAGTCATAACTCCACTCTCTGCCTTCACCCCGCCCCCCCCCTCCCACAATAACATACATTTTTTTATCTCTCACGCACGCTATATGTGCTACTACATGTCATTATAGCCATTAACACAGGTAATTTAAAAAAACAGTTGTCTTGTAAATGGAGCATAAAAGTAACAAATATCATTATGTTGAATAAACATGAAAATAAAGCAATGAGTCAAAGGTAACGCATTAAAGAACAAAGTATAGGTCTGTTCATCAATTGTAGAGACGGAAGACTAATCTTCTTGTCAAAAACTAACCCTGTGCTACGAACAGTGCTCAATGTTGTTAACATTCACAGGCACTCTCAGTGCTGTAATTTAAACTAAGAATAATAATTTGTGAATTAAAAATGGATAAAAATTTCATGGGTCACAATTCCGAAGAAATAAAACAATGAATTGAATCCCATCGAACTAACCTTTTGAATACCAACCGTCAAATTGTTGGCAGACGAGTTCAGACGCGCTATATAACTCTAGCACATTTTATAGCAGCTTACGATCATGGTTAGGGGTTGGTAAATAGATATGAGGTTAGAATCTGCTTCGCCTAAGTGACGAAAAAAATAACTTTGACACAATTAAATTAATTAATTTACGCCACTTTAATGAAGCACCAATTTACAACAGTCAAGAATGATGAACCTGTACGAGAGGGTGATGCTGCTATAGCTGACAGAGTCTCTTTTGAACAAGATAACTCTGGACTAAGGTTGTTAGCACTGACAGCGAGATCATCTTGTAACTTGAAATTGTCTCTTCTCTCTGTTTGCCAGAAGAACTGTTAATAAATTATTCTATTTCTGACTTTTGACTATCCGTTGTATTTATTTATTATATTATTTATAACACATGTCTAACCGAACAATGCTTTTTAACAGTGTAAAGGGACTTCTCGTCCGAAATACAGACAGACTTAAGGATGCAATGTGCATCTTTTAATCGTTCGAAGCGCTACGTTTGACGCATGCGCCACGGTTAGGCCACCTTTGGCTTTTTGATTCGATATTTTCAGGTACAAATACGTTCATTACAATCACGTGCACAGTGTTTTCATCCCTCTATGGAGAACGGATAACCAACAAATTAGTTCATTCTTTATTGTTTCCCGTAATAATCATTTTTAGGATAAGTCTGAAAAGTTCTCAATTACACATTGATATTGCAGTCAGTGTCCTAGGAATTTTCGTAAGTATGAGAGAATATTAGTTGCGGTGACTACTAGCCTTAAAAATTACTCACGGTAACAGATACTTTGCTCCACATTGCACATATTTGTCCTCATCTAGGTCGTATTTATTTATCTCCGGTCGATAGAAGCATGGTTAAGTAAGAAAAAATGTCTTTGCAGCTCTGTGCGTCCTACTGTTAATTCAGGACGATAAGTAGCATTATTTGAGTTGAAATTTTGCGTAATCTGAATCCCCGAGCTCTTGATACTTAGCGGCGGACAAAGAGCAGACATCTGCTGGTCACAATGCGTTCCGGAATTCTGAGCATGCGCTTCTGTGTCTCCGGCATTCATCACTTTAATGGATGAAATGGCTCCAGGGGGGAAAGGGGGCTATCTCATGGCCATTCGTCGCCGCAAGACACTAAAAAATTACAGAAAATGCTTGATGCATAAATAAGCGAAGAGGACGTTCTTATGAACCAGGTCATTTACTTAATGGCGGAAGCTTTAATATTACGAATTTATAATTTAAATCGTTTACATTATTATGCGCTCTGTATGGATCCAACCATCAGACTTTAAAATGGGGGAGAAAGGCAAACAGAGCATAAAATTCAACAGATGCACTTGTTATAATTGAATGCCTAATTACAATTTGAAAATACATACATACATGTGTGCAATGGGATTGCACCCCTAAAGTCTTCGATTTTATAATCCAACTGTTGGCTAACTATGTCATCGACACATCATTACTTACGTGGTTATCCTCGAAAATTTATCTTGCAAACGTAATTTGCTCCGGTTCCACTGCCGTTATCTTCAAGAGCGCGTTATTTTAAAGATAGATTTATTGAGATTCATTGGATCAACCCCGGTGGCAATATATTAAATGAAGGTATACAATATATATATATAGAAAAAGGAAATAATATCAGAAGAAAACTTCCCAACACCCCTATAAGACTAAATATTAGGGCTAATTTTGAACCATAAATGGCATCATACAGCTATCTGCACTTTATCTCATTTATCTACAATAACTTAAGTATTAATTTTTAATTTCAAAAAGACCACACTCTTATTAATATATAGTTTTATTTTCTACTTCACTCAATTTTATTAATAAAATTCGTATTATTTTTACATAAATCCGCATCACAATTCGTTAATATAGTTTTGAATTGTTTAATCCTCTGTGTTCACGCCGCTAGCACATATTTTAGTGCTATAAAACATTTCCCCTCAATTTTCCTGTTATTGGGGTCTAATTATCCGTCAAAAGATTTTATAGACACGGAAAAACAAATACGAAACTCTGAAATGTTTACGAGATATGCTATTTCATTTAAAATGGAAAAGAATGCAAGAGATTTATTCAACAAGAGAGGTTTATCGGTGTGATTATACAGGAATGGACGTCAATAATTCTAGCGCATTTAATGCTAACGTAAACTGCTTTTACTTTTTCGATAGCAAGTGTAAAACGTACAATCCCCTTGCGCATAAACTTCTATCGAATGTGGAGACTAAAATAATATGAGAATAGACGTCGGATAGTAATCTTATTCAAATATCACTAATATTCTTGAAGTGAAATATAAATTTGTAACCAATGGACAAAATCACGGTTTGAATGAATAAATTGAACAGATAATCACTTGCATATCTGGTATGCAAATTTCACGTGTGTTCCGTACAGCTTTATTAGAAATTCAATAAAGAAGCGAAACAATTGAAGCTCAAGGAGCCAATTGAATGCTCAACAAAAAATTGTTTGGTTCAGTATTACAGCAACCATCCAATATTGTTAAGGCAAGCTATTCCGTTTCAATTATTAATGCAAAAAAAACGATTATATTTCCGAATGCTGAATTTGTGAATGAATGATGTAATCTGTTGAGAAGGTATTTTTCCTGTAAAAGTAAATTGTTTTAGAACCTAAGTCTATCTCGACAAACAGTGTGTCGTATTAATCACATTCAAATTAATTTATCTTAAAACAGCGCATCTGAATTCCAGATTTCAAATATTTTTTCTTAGCTTTTGACGAAAGTACAGACATTTAGACTCTAAACTTTTAGTATTCCTCCTTCGGCTAAATGAATCATTTATTGTAACTGAAGAAATGTTAAAATTTATATGTTTGAAGGTGAAAGAACAGGGGAAGATGTTTTCCACCATGTTGCCAAAAACTGTTTATGTGAAAACAACTTGAATTCGTTCTGAAATATCAACTGATGGCGCAACTGCTATAATCAGTAAAGAAAATGAAGCTATTAATTATGAACGGATAATATAGAATCCAACAACAAAACTAGTAACCGCTCCAAACGAGATGATTGAATTATCATCCACTGTTTGATTCATCAACAAAATTTATGAGCCCAAGTATTATCGATGAATCATGTTACGCAAGTGATACTTCAATCATGTCAGATGGTTAAGTCGTAATGATAAGTTAATTGCACTTTGCAAAAAATATCTGCAGTTTTATGAACTATGAAGGATTTTTTAAAACTGCAACAAAATATTCTCCTTAATTATTTTGTGCCTCGAAGAAGACCAACAACTCACTTCCAAGTTCTGAAAGTCTTAATAATGCTTTTTCTCTGTATAGCCACCTCACTTCAGTATGTAATAAAAGTGTTGTGTTCACTACACATTTCATTGCTCAAAATTTTATTAATGGGGATTGAAGTGGTTTTGATTTTCTTTCCACGGCTTCATTCGTAACATTTTTTAAAATTTGTGTAAATTTTTCGTCAACGGTATTTTGTTTTAAATAATTTCAGACCCTCATTCGCTTCGCTTGTTTTGCTGCTTTGTGAACTTACCTAACAAGACAATTAATATGATTTAACAACTGCGAAATTTGACACTTTAAATAAGGAGACATTTTTTAAATGGAGTATAGATAGAATCGCTCGAAAGATTTTGCGGAACACCTATTTAGGCCCAGCAGAACACTAGTGTTCCGCGGAACACAGTTTGGGAAACCCGGGCTTACATCTTCTGACGAAGTAGAGTAGTGTAGGAACAAACACTTAATAAATAACTATTGTCTCAAAACTTTTATCATAATTCGACGATGAAAAATAGTTTTAAATTCTTCACGTGGAAAGTATAATTCACGCATTGTTAAAAAAATATAATTTTGAAGTTTCCAATAAAGTCTAATTCATCCCAAGGAAAGTTTGTATAATTACCTGCGGGGTGCAATTGTACTTAGTACGAAGGATACGAGATTTTTCATTGCTGATGAGATGAATAGAGTTGTCCAACAGTACTTCTGTTGGGTATCATAATATATTGTGATCTGATTCAACGTCATGTAGTACAAATTAGAGATCGCTGCCCGCTGTGTAGATCCTGAAACTAATACGCTTCGGAATTAATTGGAACGTCATGAACTTAACGGAAACCACTCCGTGACAAACGAGCGAAAGTTTAATTAGTAGCGACCGGTTGGCTGAACATGTTAATTGACGATTCCAGTCAACGATGACATGACGACCAGTAAAAATAATATTCGACGCCTAATATTTAAGTTTTTTGAAATTCATTTTCTGACTGATATACAATAGTTTTTATGCTAAACAGTGACAATTATTTAAATTCCTGTTATATAATCTCAAAATGGTTATAAGAGAAGGAAAAATACAGACAAATGCATAGTTTTTAACAGTTTACATTATTTTTTCTCAACAGTTATATCTATCAATTACACCATTTTGTTAATTTCCACGCTTCTTTAAAAAATATGATCATATCTACTTTATTTTCCATTCATCCACACAAATCATGCAGCTTCGTGAGATTATAATACGTACTCGAATTTCAAGCCAGGACCCACATCATAAACTGAGCCTTAAAGATGATGTATTCAGTCCAAAGACTGCTCTAATGCAAGCCTCCATGCTAACCTATTCAGCGCAAGCTTTTTCATTTCACATCCCGCACTCTCCCTCTGTTAAACCTTATCCACACTCTTCCCTCCAATTCTAATTTTACCAAACCTTCATGTCTCAAAACGTGGACTGTTAATGTGTCCCTTCTCTTGGTCAAAGTCCTCCATATTGTTCTCTCTTCTCTTATACTGCTTAGAATTTCCTGGTTTTCAGCATTCTTCTATAGCACCACATTTCAAAATGCGTCTATTCTTTTCCTTTCTGCAACTCCTTACGTCCACGTTTCCCACCCATATAACGACACACTCCATACTAACATTTTAGTAATGATTTCCTCATACTCATACTTGTATTAGCTGTAAGTAAATTCCTCTTTTTTGCGAAAGTCTTTCTTGTCTGTGCTATCCTACTCTTTATGCCTACTATACTTCTAACATTCTTAGTTATTACGCTGCCCAAGTAGCAGAATTCCTCGACTTCCTTCTAAATATCTCTTCCCAATGTAACAGCGTTTGTTATTCCACTGTTTCTCATATTACACTTCTTTACCTAGGTTTTCCCAACAATATCATGAACAAAGCTTACACTTTTTATTTCTTCTCCTTGGTGTATGATACATTTTCCTTTTTAACTTTCTACATTGCGTCTTCTGTTAAACAGCATGAGCTACAGTCTGCATCCTTGTCCGGCCCCGTTCTTTCTTGATTTATGCTTTCTTTTCTTGCCCTTCAATTACTGCCGACTACCTTCCGTAGAGATAATGAATAACTCTTCTTTCTTGGTATTTTATTCCTGCCCTCTCCAAAATTTTTAGTTACTAGTATCAAAGCCTTTTTCTAAATCTACAGATGCCATAATCGTAGGGTTATTTTTTCAGATTCCGTCTTTTAACATTAGGGTCACTATTGTGACAAGCATTCTATTTGACGATCGATCCTCCATTATACTATTTTCGTTAATATTTTCACGCATGGGCTACTAAACTAATTGTCCTGTCCTGTTCGCAACTATCAGCCCCAGTCTTATTCTGTGTGTGTATAATTATTTTGTTACTAAACTAACTACAATATGGAGGACGTTGACTAAGAGAAGGGATAAATGAATAGGCCACGTTTTAAGACAAGAGGGTCTTGTAAAATTAGCATTAGAGGGAAGTGTGTGGGGTAAGAACAGGAGATAGGCCGAGGAAGGAATACGCTTAGAAGATTATGGAGGAAAAGGCTTGCGCAAGATAGGTTCGCATGGAGGGTTCCATCAGACCAGTCTTAGGACTGAATACCACAACAAAAACTAAAATCTTCTGGTATTCTTCCCATTTAATAGATTTCGCAAACTATCCCGAACAGTAAATAAGCTTCTTCCCTCGATGATCTCATCAACTCCCTTGGAACTTTATCAATTCCTGACACTTTACCATTGCTCAGATCTCTCAGCACCCTATCAAATTTCGACCTTAAAAGTTTGTTCTCTTCATTATCAACCTCCTCTTCTTCTTCTATTACTAACTGATCTACGCTTCCGCCGTGATACAGCTCTTCTAGATATTGCTTCCATATTTTCGCCTATTCCTCTTTATCTTTTTACTCTCTCCGAATGATTCCTTGATTTTCCCACAAGCTGCGTCTATTTTATCTTTCACCATGAATTCTTCAACCGCTTTGCGTTTCTCTTGGAGCCAAGCCTCTTTGGCTGCTTTGCACTTCCTATCTACCGCATTCTTCAGGCCTCTGTACTGCTCTTTACCATTTCCAACTCTTGCGTTTTTATATTTACGCCTCTCATCAATCACTTTTATTGTTTGTTGCGTTATCCATGCTTTCCTATTGGTATGAACTATTCTTCCTATTTTTTATTGGGCTGCTCTACTCATTTCTTCTTTCAAGAGTGTCCATTTCTCTTTTATATTGTTTCTTTCTCCATTAATATATCCTTGATTTTTTCTTTGAAACTCTGAAGCACCTCCTGTCGTTTGAGGTTTTCTAATTACAGTCTCTTTGTTTTTATTCCTTTCTTAAGTTTCTTCATTTTCAACCTGAATTTCATAATCAGAATAGGTTCGAGTTTACATTTGCTTCTGGGTAGGTTTTACAGTCCAGCATCTGATTTCTATATCTCTGTCTCACCATTATGTTGTCCAATTGGTACCTGCACGTGTCCCCCGGCCTTAAAGATAAGCATTCATTTATAATTACTGAATATAGATTCTAGTATAATTTATGGCTCATTAACGTAGATGCGTTACAGACTAGTTAAAATGGCAGAAATAGGTGATTTAAGAAGCAATATCATTTTAATGAAAAAGATGTTAATAAAATCATTGAAAAGAAATTCCTGTCCCCTCTGTGATCTAGTGACCAGCGTCACAGACTCGCACCACAGAGGTCCTGGGTTCGATTCTTGGCAGGGACTTGGGCGTGTGTGTGGGAATTCAAGTTTCCTGACTGAGAAAATTTGACTAATGGAAATAAGTTACTAATTAGAAAGTCGCTAATGACCTTAGGAGGTGGTTTGACTATAAAACAGAAATTTAAAAAAAAGATATTCCCTGAGGGAGTATCTAATACGATGGTGATATGAACAGATGCTGACGTAATAGAGCTTCAATACATATTTCCTTCATATTTATTGATTATATAGCACCATTTCGTAAACTTGCGCAATGTTATCGTCAGTGATCGCAGTTTTTGGACGTCTCGAACGTTCATCGTCTCCCAAGATGGTACGGACACGTTCAAATTCAGCTGCCCTAAATTTTACTGTGATGAATGATGATGCAGAGTCCCCGTACATAGCGTCCGAGTCGTTTTTGTCGAGGCTTATTGCATTTCAAGAACAAATATTGAATTACAGCTCGCGACTCTATTTTCCCTTTTTCACACACATCGACTGACTCTAACGATTGCCAAACAATAATTACACGTCCAAAAGTTTGGTGAATACGTTTCTAAAGATGCGCAAACACATTCCCTTGCATTTGCTGCTACCTCAATGTTGAGGTCCGAAAGTATTGAGATCATCTTCGTAAACTTTCCCAAGAAACAGCCTAATTAATTACCCTACAACTACCTGTTAAAATAACGTTGCTTCTTCAATAAAAGAGAAGCTTAAGTAAAAGTTAAATGTTTGGCACTGCCATACAAGTCTTCGTATATATCCTTCAATATCATAGAAAGGGATATAAATGGGGTTGTGGATGTAAATGCAAGGTAGTCAAAGGGTTTTAACGAAAATAAACCTCACTGCCACTTTAATCCGAATACTATGACGCGGACTGCTGTGAAAAGCAACACCTTAAAAAAACAGAATATGCGTAATTAAGTGGGTTTCTAACCGGGTTAATTATTTATAAATACACAGAGTTTCAACGACACGCTCTGCCACCGCCGTCAGGTATATTGCGGTTACTTTTGTAACAATTACAGTCGAACATAGAATATCCGAAATGTCAGATATCTAAACTAACATTTGCTCCGCATTGCTCTTTAATTACACTGTTCTGTACAAACCTTTATTTTTTTCAATCTAAGATACTAAAAGGTTCTTAACTGCCAAAGTGTAAATACAGTAACTGCAAGATTTCGGTAAACCTACGGGGTTTTGCTAAATTTTAACTGGGTCGTGTTAATTTACTGTTAAAACTTTGCTCAACTACATTTGGAAATAAATTTTACGACTGTTTCTCGCAAAGTTTATTGTTTGCAAAATCCAAAGACCGTGTTACATCCTTTTTACTGTAGAGGGTGCTTTAAACGCATTTTTGTATAGCATTACCGTAATTACTTGTACTTTTATAGATTCGGTTATCCGAACAATCGAATATTTGAACTATAGATGGTCGGATAAATGGCGTTCTACTGTACATGCAATTAAAGATTTCAATTAAAGCCTTAAACCACCAAAGAGATAAGCATTGATGAATACGTCGCTCGCTCTCTTACATGTATAGTTTTTGTATTTTGTTGAAATTGACACAATGATTTTGTTTGCAGGAACTTTAATATTTAAGAAATAGCAGATATGTTTTAGGAAATCGTTTATTACTTGAATAATATGCTAATGTAAACAAGGCAGTTCATAAATTTTAATAAGTTAATGTCACCATGAAAACTAACTCCATACCAGACAAGCAAATGTTTGGTAATATACACCATTCTTCTTCTGTGCTAATGAACAGAAACATCGTTAATTACTAAGTCGCCTTCCAGGCGCCCCATGATCCCGAATCGTGAGTCGCACACAGCTAATCTGATTGGCACAAACTCAGTAAGCAGCTACACCTGCGCTCATTAACAGATAAATGTTAATTATTCTCGATGTTTGAACTGAACATTAGGATTACCAAAGCAGACGAGCCACACGAATTAGCGATTGTGGTGTTTGCGCGCTGAGGTATAATTGCTGTGGAAAACTCTGCTTTACCATATTTCATGGAGCGGAAGAACCATGCTACAGCCATAGTCTATTTATTTAGATATTAACTAATTTTGTTGCACTTCATATTTTTACTATCTCTCCTATTCAACGGGATAATTTGAGCATAGAATTGCTGAAGACTCGGGTTTCGACGAAATACAAGATCATCAAACTCAGACACTTATTTATACTTATAAGCAAAAGCTAAAGAATGTGTTTTTGTTGTTGTGATAGACTGGACTGATGCAACCCTCCATGCAACATTTATTGCGCAAGCCTATTCATTTCCGCATGATTAACAAATCACAATACTCCCTACTCCACTTAGTGTATTCCCTCTTTGGCCTCCCTCTTCGGTTCCTATCCCACAAATTTCCCTCTAGTGCTAATTTTACAAAACCCTCATGTCTCAAAACATGGCCTATTAATCTATCCCAGCTGCTTTTCAACATTCGCCTATAGCACCACATTTCAAAGGCTTCTTTTCCTTTCTGCAACTCCTACCGTCCACGTTTTGCACCCATATAACGCCACACTCCATTACGAACATTTTTAACAATGACTTCCAATAATTCACACTTATACCCGTAAGGAAATTCGTCTTTTTAGCGAAATCCTTCCTTGCCTGTGCTATCCTACTCTATCTGTCTACTATACTTCTACCATCCCTAGTTATTACGCTTCCCAATTAGCAGAATTCCTCAGCTTCAATCAAACTATGACTTCTCAATCTAACACCGTTTGTTATTCCATTGCTTCCCATATTACACACTATTTCCTTGGTTTTCCCTCTATTTATCCTCATATTGTATTCTTCCTCCAGGATCACGTTCATGCCATTTATTATTTTTTCCGAGTCTTTTTCTGGCTCCCCTAATACTACAATATCATCGGAAAAGTGTAGGGTTTTTATTTATTCTCCTTGCAATATGATTCCTTATTCCGTATTCCATTTTAACTTTCTTCATTGCCTATTATATATATATATATAAGTCAATCATCTCCGCATCCCCCCTTTTCAATTCCCTTCCTATGCTATTAAAGGGGAGTTGCCTGTTTCAGGATTACCCTCATGTTAACCAAAAAAAATGATGCAGGTTTCAAGAGCCTGCGGGAGTTTTCTCGCAGGCGCCTCACCCCAGAGTGACTGCGGGGCTCACCTGATTATGTCGGGAATGTCTCGTACTCTCTCTGGGTTCTTTTTATCAAAGTTCTCACATTCCGAGACACCTTCACCTATTTCAGGAGGTATATGTACTGGTGTCGAAGACCTTGGGCATATGGCAAGAGTTGTCCGCTGATCTCATTGGATCAGTCGACCAACTACTTCCTAATACTGGTGGAGACACGGAGAAGCGAATGCAGCGACCCCACAGCAAACTCGCCTCCCGTCATTCCGAAGGGAGTGAGAATAGCACCCAATAGTCTATCCTACCTGATGCATGTTTTCTAGAGTTTTCCTTACAGCTCTTTAGATGAAACACCGGGTAGGATCCTTAAACTATAGCCTGGGGTTTCTATTCAACCCTTGGCTACCTTGCACACCAAACTCCTTTTCAATTCCCTTCCTATGCTATTAAAGGGTAGTTGCCTGTTTCAGGATCACCCTCATGTTGCCTGTTAACCCAAAAAGAAAAACAATATCGTACAACGGTCCAGGAGTTTGGATGACGAATGCTTGACATTAATTTCTTCTACCCTGCTCTTGGAATTGACATGTATTCAATTAATAACATAAACTTTATATTTCAGCCTTTGGTCATTGACACTGTTGTAGCAAATAAAATTTTCAGGAACGATTATTTCTTATTCAAACCAGATATGGACTAAAATGTTGTAGTCGAAAAAGTAATTAATCTACAGGGTGTTTTTAAGAACCGTAAGCACTATTCATTTCACGTTTATAATATATAAACAACTGTGCATAGTAGAAATTGAACTTTCAGTTTGCAGTCATCTTGTTAGAGCTACGCAATCCTAAAAAAATATTCATAAATCAATTTATGACATCAGATAAAAGAGTACAAGCGTAATTAAACGATTTCTCTGTATTCTTACTAAAATAGAACATACAGTAAATATCTTCAACATGGTTCCAGAACTTAATCGTAGAATTTTCTTTCTTGCATGCCTTATAGTTCAAACTTCTTAATATTCTTTTGGTGCAGAGTTTTCGAAGTTATGAATTATTTATGTCAACAATTTATTTTTGACCCTCACTTTAAACAATTGTAGTTGATACCATCCACATTTTTCAACTGTCCACTCATATGTTCACATTGTCCTTACTTCTTCACTGTAATTATTTTATTGAAGATAATAATCATTCTCGGTGGCGGCTCGTGAGTATATGTGGCAACATCGCCCTAAGCAATCATTTTTATGAGAATAATTCGCTCCGCGGAGTGAGTGATCATTGATTCGGAAGAAAAGATCGGTAGCTCTTCTGCTTCTGTGATCTAAGAGCAACCTTGTTTTTTAAATCACTCACACATGCATCAGATCGCGCGGAGTGAGATCCCAGAGATACCTGCTCTTTAAACCACTCATTCATGAAAAATAATCTCTGTCTTTCTGGATGCTTTATCGTAAGGGCGCTAAAGGATTATTCTACAGTTTTCACTTTAACCTCGCAAGATCGCTTCACTCTATTCTATACTTTTATTAAAATTAATAATTCCTTTCATTTTCTTATAATATCGGAGTAGAATTCTGATTATCTCCTTAATTACTATAATTCGTCATAATATTGATACAAAAGGCGTATATACAAGATCGCTACAAAACGTTGAGAGAAAATAAAAATACTGTTTAACATAGTCTTTGCCTCAGCTGTCACTCTATTGGGTGGTAGTCCGGTTCACATAGATGCATTCCATGACATTGCTGTATATGCCTTTCAATATTTTTACTTCTTATATATTTGGAATAAAAAAAGTTAATTTTAGGAAGGCATTATGGAAATATTTTATGCATGATCGCGCGGTAATTTTCATAGAGTTATGAAGGTCTTCGAAATGCCCCCCGTTAAATGTCCTTTCTTTTATATAACCTTTGATTAATTCGAAAAACACACAAGTCGATAAATAGTAATCCTTTTATTAGTTCGTAAAAACATTTAAAAATGTAGCCTGATGAGGCCGCCTCTGTATTAGCACGCACACGCTTCCCGGTGCTGTGCATTTTGTAGCAGAGGGTGAAAAGCAAAATACTGCCCGTGTGTAGGATTGAGGGCGAAATGGGGGATTGATGCGAATACCGAGCCTCTCAAAGTCGGTGACCTTGCCTGCTCGTGGCGCCCTTGTTTTAACAGAAAGGTCACAGAGTGAGAAGAACAGCATTCAGTTCTCATGTGCCTTGCTGTCGGTTCCTGGGCGGTTGGTAGTGGTGGTTATTTCTGGGAAATTGTAAACTAATAGTAGGGGGGTGTACATTGGTGGCTGTCGCTGCTGGCTCACTGTAACTAGTTAACCTTTATGAACACTAGAGGTAGACAATGGCAGATTGGCAATTGGTGTACTAGTTGCTAGTAACCGAGACTAACTCAAGAAAGTTGACATATCCTCAATTAGACTGTCTAGGCTGTATCTGATCATCCTTCTTGGCTTTAATGGGGGATTGTGCAGATCGCCCATAGGCTTTTGCGACTGAAGGAGAACGATGGAGTTCAGTATCCCCTCTTTTCCTCAGAGGAAGTTTTGTTGATAGTTCTTTGAGGTCATACTCGCCACTGTGGGGATCCTGGAAGGTCTGCCACTGCTAGAAGGGGCTCTTCAGGAGGAAAGAGGCAATTCTGAGTTATGAAGTGCGAGTTCTACCCATGAGGTGGCCCCCAAATGAATTATTCCCTGAAAGAGCAGCATGAGGTGTGCTCCATGGTGAGCATTGCCTCAGCTGTCGCTCTTCTGGGTGGCAGCCTGACTCAAAAATAGATTGGTCTTGGAGGGGTAGTGACGAGCGCTCACAATCGTATGAAGGTGGGTATGCAGAACAGGTCCGGCACTGAAGCCTCTAGCACTTGGGTATGACAGCAGCCCCAAGGACACTATTGTATGGAGTGCATTACCCACAGGATAGTCAAATACTCAGGTATGGGAACCATATATTGAAATAAGCCCATTAACCTTTCCTGCACTTCTTTTGATGAGCATGAGCACCTTCGAGTGCTTGAACTCTGTAGACCTAAGTATGGACTTTCGCCACATCTTGGCATACACGAGGTCAGGTGATGATGCGTCCAGTATTCCCTGAAATCCTTCACCTCCCATGTTTTTATGACAACCAACTTGCTGTAGAATGGAGAATTTTCATAATAACTTTCCCCAATGGGCCCCTTTACACTCAAGTAAATAAACCTCAGCAACTTTACAGCATAGACTACCCTAACTATATTGCACTTCAACTAATAAATAGTTCCAAATAGTTATTCTCAATTATGTTTTCAAATGCAGTTAATGAAACATTCAATGTTTTATCACTTCACATTATTTTTTTGCAATCAATTAACTCCCAAATCATTCTCTTTTGTTATTTACAATACATTAATAAAGTTGTAAATTCATACTACAGAAAATATTATTATTGACATTTCCTCTAGTATTTGTGATATTTGGTTCCCATTTCACACTTTCCTTATCCTTCTCTTTGGGTAATGTATCACATATAACCTTTTCTATTAGTATTTCATAGAAAGTGTAGTCATCTAAAATGAGTTACACAGAATCTAGTCAGTCACATTATCATTTAATTGTTGACACACATCTTCAAATAATTAACATGGACCAGAAAAGAGACAGAACTATCAGCATACCTTTTAATTGAGGGATGAATACAGCGTAAAACTAGGATTAAACATAAAAAAAATTGGAAGAAAAACAAGTTTTCTTCACACCAATTGACCACATACTACAGAATTCAAACTAGTGCGCCAACAGTTAACAACAATAAGTGAAGAAAGCCAATAACTCTGCCTCATAACAATGTTATACAACTTTCATGAAAAGTTGTCTCTCAATAAAAACAAACAAAAATTATGCTTATACATATAAAAGTATACATGTGTAGTTAGGATAAAGGCAGTTATTTGTTAGATCAAAGACTTTTATGGGCTGTGGGTTATGTTGGACAAGTACTTCCCAAAGATGGAGTTCAGCATGTAATAAATTGAGAGGGTAAGGCTGTGCAGTACTGTCTAAAATTGTTGGTGTTGGGTTGTGTGTGAACAACTACTGGGAATTGTGTTTGGCAGATATACAATAGTTAGCAATACATTCAGGAAGAGGTGCTTTGACCAGGGAGAGAACTTTTTTATTAAATTTGTTTGACTCACATTTTCTCTACTTCCTACACCAACTGCACCTTCAATGCTTTCATTGATAGACAATTCATTCTGCACCTCCTCCAGAGACAAAATATCCCATATGCACCCTTCACAAATATACAAAATGTAGTGCACACCTAACCAAAACCTACTTTCCTGGACTACAACTCAACTCCTTTCTCCATCTGCCCTACACTGGACTGCAATCCAACCTTTATATTAAAAGCATAGCCTAATTACATAAAATTACCTTCACAAGGGTTGTCTTCAAATGCCAACAAAATAATATGAACACCACACAATATAGTACATCTTCTAATTTGCTCTTGGAATTTACTTTTCTTCCAGTAATAACACACTGTATGTTCGGGCCTAACATGTCAAGTCCAGGACTTTGCCTGGACTGAAAGATGTATTAAGAAGACAGTTCCCAATGGAGTTCAGCATCTCATAAATTGGGGGGGTTAGGGCCTTGAGGAAATTCAGTGTTAAACACTTGTGGAAATTATTGGTATGATGGTTTTTGGCATGAGTAGCTATAGGGAATTATGTTTTTGACAATACATTCAGGTAAAGAGAGAGATCAGTCTGGCTGATATAAAACGCAGGACAGAGTTTGCAAGTCGTCTGGTAAATGATATGGCAGCTGACATTGTCTTTAATTTTATAGGTTACAATTTTGGGAGTATTTTCAACGATTGTGGTAGGGTGAAACATAGGGCATACATAGTATCTGTTCCTACCACTTAGGTGTAAATAACGCAACACATATGTTGCAGAGATATGTGCCAAGTGTTGTAGGTTAAATTTCATTGTATTTACTCTTTTTTATATGATGACTAAAACAAGCAAACAGTGACTCGCTGACTTTGAAAGAAGGCATATTGTTAATGTTAGTGGGAGCATCTGTGACAAAAACAGCTGAACAGTATAACATTGCATGAGTGACAGTATCTGTGGACATAACCCAAATTTAACTGACAAACATTGAAAATCATTGTGGCCAGACAACATAAAACTACTGCTGCAAAAGTTACAGCAGAACTCAACACTCACCTAAGTAATACTATTTTGAAAAAAAAAACTTTCAAATAGTAACTCGACATGACTACAATAGCAAAACCCTTTTATAATGAAAGACAATGCTAAGCTACAAAAGAAGTGGTACCACAATCATAAAACCTGGACACTTGATGATGGGAAGAATGTGGTATGGTCCGATAAATCGTCATTCACATTGTTCCTACTAATGGCCAGGTTTATATATGGAAAACTCCAAAGCAAACCTACGATCCAGTCAAGCATAGGGGAGGTTCCATTATGATTTGTGCAGATATATCATGGTATTCAGCTTGACTTCCCTATACATTTCTGGCCACAATCCTGCAAAGAAATATCTTGACATACTCAAGATAAATGATTGATGAAAGGCATAAATATAAAAACCTAAGAGATGAAAATGGTAAAGAGCAGTACAGACACTTGAATAATGAGATAGATAGGAAGTGCAAATCAGCCAAAGAGGCTTGGCTACAAGAGGAATACTAAACGGTTGAAGATTGCATGGTGAAAATAGACACAGCTTATAGGAAAATTAAAGAGATTCGGCAAAAGGAAAAATATTAGCAAGAACATCAGGAGAGCGGATGGAAAGTCAATTATGGATAAAGAAGAAAAAGCAGAAAATTGGAAGGAATATCTAGAAGAGCTGTACCATGGTGGAAATCTAGATCAGTCAGTAATAGAAGAAGAAGAGGTGGTGGATGATGAAGAGTTGGGGGACAAAATTTTAAGGTCAGAGTTTGATAGGGCACTGAAAGACCTGAGTTATGGTAAAGTGCCAGGAATTGATAACATTCCAGCAGAGTTGATAAGAGCTACAGACGAAGAAGCAATATCATGGCTGTTTGGTATAGTTTGTGAAATATACAAATCAGGAAGAATACCAGAAGATTTTAGTAAAGACAATTATACCCATACCAAAGAAGGCTGGGGCTGATAGATGCAAACAGCACAAAACAATTAGTTTACTATCCCATACATGCAAAATATTAACAAAAATAGTATATAGGAGAATGGAACATCAAATATAATGCAAGTTAAGAGAAGACCAGTTTGGTTTTAGGAAGAATATACAGACAAGAGAAGCAATATTGACTTTGCAATTAATTTAAGAAGACAGAATATGAAAAAACCAGCCTAGTTCATGGCATTTGTAGATTTAGAAAAAGCGTTTGATAATGTGAACTGGAACACACTATTAAGGATTTTGAATAGCACTAGAATAAAATATCGAGAAAGGAGGCTTATACATAACCCGTACAGAAGACAGGCAGCAGTAATTAGAATAGAAGACCAAGAAAATAAAGCCATAATCAAGAATGGAGTAGCACAAGGATGCAGTCTGTCACACATGCTGTTTCACTTGTACATATAGAACAGGTGATGAAGAAAGTCAAAACAGAATATGGGTCATGATCTCACATAATATTTAATTCCATTTTAATAAAATTAAATCTAGAATTTTCCAATATCATAAACAATTTAAATAAAAGAAGTATTATGATATTCATTAGAATTTTCATTACTATTCTAGGAACATACAAGGAGAAGAAATAAAAACCTTAGGTTTTGCCAACGATATTGTAGAATTAGGGGAGCCAGAAGAAGACTTGGAAACCATAATAAATGGCATGAACGAAGTCCTGGAGAAAGAGTTCAATATGAGGATTAATAGAGGGAAAACCAAGGTAATGGAGTGTAGTATGGGAAACAGTGGAATAACAAAGGATGTTAGATTGGGAAGAGACATTTTGACAGAAGTTGAAGAATTCTCTACTTGGGAAGTATAATAACTAGGGATGGTAGAATTATAGTAGACATAAAGAGTAGGACAGCACAGACAAGGATGGCTTTCACAAAAAAGATGGGAATGAGGAAGTTCTAAACAGAATAGGGGAAAAGCGAACAATATGGAGGACATTGACTAAGAGAAGGGATAGATTAATAGGCTATGTTTTAAGACATGAGGGTCTTGTAAAATTAGCATTAGAGGGAAGTGTGTGGGGTAAGAACAGAAGAGAAAGGCCAAGGATGGAATAAGCTGAGCAGAATAGGGAGGACGTGGGTTGTGCTAGTTATGATGAAATGAAAAGGTTTCCTCAAGATAGGTTAGCATGGAGGGTTGCATCAGCACAGGGTAGCACATTGCTGCCAAACACTGTCATAAGATTATAATACAAGGTCAAAAAGGTTCAACCTTGCTTTGAGCAGCATAAGAATACCATCAAAAATCTTCTCTGACTAGCACAATTGTCAGACCTCAACATAATTATTGAGCAGTTTTAGAGTACAACAAATTTCCATCTCCAACATCATTGAAGCAAGTGGTGAATGTTTTTATAGTGTGTTCTGTTGGTAAATATTCAGACACACTACAAATCTATTCCACAAAGAATTGCAACTGTTCTAAATGGAAACTGTGATGGAACACTTTATTAATAAATAAATATTATGTATATTTCAGGTGTTCATAATATTATCCACTCCTTGTATATATCATATTGTAAATTCTCCTAATGAAGTCTGCTTTCTTGATGGGGAACAATGGGGCATGTCCCCAGTGATCTGATGAGGTTAGGGAGGATGCGTGCTTTTTAGAGCCTCTGGTGTAAGGCTGGGGGTGGGGGAGCTTCAAGTGGCACCCATGTTACCCTAAGGTGGTGAACAGGGCCCTCCTTGTACATGGTCAGTCTGGGGTGGGGCTTTCTAATCTTGACAGTGATAGTAACTGAAAGTGACTCAAGCCACACTTGGGTGGCTAAGTCAAAATGGAGTCCTTGGATCTTTCAGCAGGGTACTAGTTCTTTGTCTTTTTTGTATCCAATGATGAACCTGTCTGGCCATAGACATCTTCTAGCCTTTCCCATGCTGTTAGAAGGATGTAGACCTAGCTCATTCTGGTCTGCTGGAATGGGCCAACAAGTTTCAAGGGCAATTTATGAAAACTGCAATTCCCTGTAGGGCAACACTGAATATGTTACTGCTATAGGAGCAATGCAAACAGCCAACCAATGGCATCCCTCAGGGTGATTAGTGTCTCTGGTTTAATCCTCCAGGGACTGTGAAGCCCACTTGGCCCCAGTAAAACACAGATTGGAGTTAGACATGAAATGGGAGAGGTTGTGCGGTCAAAATTTTCTTGACAATAATTTATTCCATACATTTGCAAAGAAATTCTTCAATGTTTATTATATCTAGAATTATTGTTTCTTTTGTTTTTTAATATTTTCTCAAGTCACAAAGGAATTTATTTCAATAGTCTTACAAATTACAATACATATCACTGGTTTTACTAAGGAATACTGTAACCAAAGCAGACTTTCCTATAGTATACACCAGGGTTTCCCAAACTTTTTCTGTAATGAAATTCTTCACAAAATCAGACATTTTAATGGAACCTTTGGCATAAACTTATTTTATGTTGGGTAATTCCTAATTGTAAAAAACTATTTAATAATTATTTCTAAATAAAAAACTTATATAACATAAAAATATAAATAAATGATTTTTATGATTTTGGATTCTTGAATTACATATCTTGCTGATTATCTGACAAAATATTTGTTTGTTGAATTATAATATCTGGTGTGGTGTCGAGCCCGTTTCTGCACTTGGACTTCATTGCAGCTTAATAAGAAAATTCCGCTTCACATAAATAGGTTACAAAAAACTGAAGTAAAACAATAACTGGTTTGAAATATCAGGGTATTCTTCTGACAAACTCATCAGAAATATTTGTATGTTTGAAATTAAAGTCACTGATTAAATCAAAAAAGATTTTCATAGTCACTTTCTTTAAAGCTACTGGTTTAGCTCTCTCGGAAAATGGATCCTAAACGCAGGAATCGTCCTCACCATTTATCGGAAAATGTTGCAATAGAGTTGATTTCAAGCTATATCAGTGTTCTAAAAACATTTTGTAAAGTTCATCTGCTTTGAAATTCAATTCATTCAAACATTCATGTAAGGTAGGAAAACAAAATCATTAGATTCAACTGATGAAATCCAAAAAATTTTTTATCAAACGATGAAGTGTCATCTCTTGTAATGACAAGTTAATTGCACATTGTAAAAATATCTGCCAGATATGCAAGTTTTATCAACACTGAAAGATTTGTTAAAACTTTAACAAAATATTGTCCTGAAATATTTTGTGCCTTCTGGAAGACTAACAACTCATATCGAAGTTCAAAAAGTCTTAATTGTGCTTTATCTTTGGATAGCCATCTCACTTCAATTGGTAATAAAAGTGCTTTGTGTTCACTACCCATTTCATCACACAAAGTTTTATTTAATCTGGATTGAAGTGGTTTTTATTTTACATAGTTTATTACTTTCATGGTTTCATTCATAACATTTTTTATATCTGTGGAAATATTTTGTTGCAAGCATTTTTTTTAAATAATCTGATCCTCATTTGTTCCCACATTCTTTGTTTTGCTGCTTTGTGAGCTTACCTAACAAGACATAAATAATGTCTTTAAGAATACCTCAAAATTTAACACCTTAAATAAGGAGACAATTTTTAAATGGATGATTATGACAATATTTCAAAAGCTTCCAAAATACATAAATTAATAGCTACTTTTGTGAACATATGTTTCTTGTTAGCAAAAAAATATATATAAACTATGTATACCTCAATCTTTTATATAAACTATCTTTAGTGGACCACTACAATTTTCCTTCAGTCCTCCAGTTGAGAATTGCTGTACTACATGGTGTTGAGAGACTGCAATTATGTGCTGTTAAATTACATTCCACAAACAAAGGTGTATATGGTTGGTTTGTTTGTTGACCATAGCTGCTCACTATTAAGTTAAATAAAATATTCAAATATAAGAGAACGTGGGCTTTCCCGGTGTATATTATTCATGAACAATTCTCGGGTTTTCAACCGGGTAAGTATAAAGTTTGAACACAACGTTTCCATGGCTTGCTCTGCCATCTTCTTCACCTGAAGAAGATGGCAGAGCAAGCCATGGAAACGTTGTGTTCAAACTTTATACTTACCCGGTTGAAAACCCGAGAATTGTTCATGTATTCAAATATAATTTTCTAACTTTAAAATTAATAAAATGACAGTGAGAAATGATTCCACTTTCTACAGTTAGATGCAAGCCGAGTGGCCGTCTTATGAATTAAAGTGGCATTATAACAGGATATTATAATCAATAGTATAAATAGAATCACTCAAAGCTTTTTGCGGAACACCTATTCATGGCCCACAGAACACAGTTTGAGAAACCTGGGTATACACAAATGTTATTCAATGTATTTTGCATACTATATAAAGCTCAATCAAGTAGTTAAGTTTTCTCAGTAATTAAACTTTTGTAAAAACTGCATACCTTTGTTCTTGCATATCAGGAGTATGCCTATGATAATCACACAAACCAGTTCCAAAATGGTTTATGCTTCTTTGAAAATGGTTCTTTTATAAAACGACTGATGTATACCAATGTACAATCAGCCCAAGAAGATATAACATGTTGCTTCTTCAATAACTTCAAGCTCTTCACATAGAAATACTAGTAACTGATACTATTAAAATTAACAGTTACAATTACAGTGGGGAGTTTTCACAGGCAAGTTTTGTTAATACACAGTTCCATGTTGTGTTTTGACATAGAAAGTTCAAATATGAACCAGATTTATTTTGTAATTCACAAATAGCTACTGATGTGAAAGTAGAAACAGCACTAAATGCTGAAAAGCTTATTAAAATACTCCTATCAAATATGGCAATACAATATAGCATTTTATTGCATAAGAACATAATATGTTAACAAACACAATATGTCCATGGTGCCATAAAAAAGACAACTCATACTGCCATTTATATCAGCTTGAACCATCTCTGAATATTTTCTTGGCTTTCGCAAGATTAAAATAAATTATAATTAATGCATTCCAGTGTTATACTGGATCGTATTCAAAGACTATTACAAAGTTACATTTAACAGGATGTCTGCCCCTCTGATTGGCCTCGCCTATTGTTCGTGAGATTCTACATGGCATGTTAACATGCACAGTAGGGAAAAGAGAAGGGAAGTATTATCATTTGAGGAGAACCTTCCCTTCAACGGCCTGCCAGAACACTACTAGCATAGTTATAAACATTAATTGTATTCATACACACAGAATACGGAGACTGCAACATCTTTTTTATCTATTAGTTATCTACTTTTCAGAATTGCTTTTACAGTACGAACTTGTCTTTATAAAGACTCATGGTATACTGAGCTCCTAACTACAATATCGGGGGAGTTGTCTACTGCACAACGTGTTGACACACAACTAGATAATTCTCCTGAACAATACACTACTTCAGAATAGAAATCTGTGCAGACCACTATTTTCAACAAAAATATTCCCATTGAACACATTAGACCAAATGGCTATAAATAGTTTAGCAAAAATATAGTCATAGTACTTTTTAACTAGAAATTTCAAAAGCTCATTTTACTTATTGCACACTTAATATTTGCATATGTTGATATAATTTCCAAACAAAACTTTTAACCTTTTCAATAATTATCACAGGATTTTCATAGTCACAAATTAATTAATAATCATTCATGACAATAAAGTTTTATACTTCTGCATATTATAGAATAAACAATGTTTGATTGTTTGCATATATTTCTAGTCATTTACTTATAAGTTGATAATTTCCTATATATTCTGTGACTTACATTAGAGTTCTGAAATAGTTGATAATATAATTAAAACCTGTACACGTTATCAGCAACATATACATTTTGGGTGTTCAGACATAACTACCAACAATTATTACTTTGTCCCAAATGATTTTTTACTGAAAGTATATTTTATAATTAGTTGCTATTTACACTACATTTAAATAAACTTTGTCAGGAAAAAATAGCAAACTTCAACAATAATGAATAAAATCCTTTATAAAACAACTTGGTAGAAACAATTTCACAGGTGTATAATTTGGTTTCAAACAAATGTTCAATCCTTATGTAAAATACTTTGAAGAAAAATCTCAACAGTAAGACAGCAAATGAAGGTGGCAAATTATTTACAAAATAAATGAACTACTAACATTCAGTGCAATCATCTAGTTCCTTATTTAGATCACCAATTACTACAGTAAAGAAGAATAACAATTTAAACATCAGAAAAATTATATGCATTCTAGAAATTACAATGGTACATATAGAATATATTTATATACAAATATATGAAAGAAACCTAGAACTATCTCACAATGCAAATTTTAAATATAAACTATAAATAAAGACAAAAATGATAACATTTTCACATTACTTACAAATTAGAAGATACTTTAACTTAAAACTATAAATAATAAGAAAATACCTGTAATTTGTATTTTATACAAAAGAAATTGATACATATATGTATCACTTCACAGTAATAAAAATAAGACAAGTCTGAAGGCAATTTTACTGATCTCTCTCAATGGAGTCTTCCTTCTGTTCTTGTTTATTATTTTTTTTTAAAAAAAGAAAACTATCTTCACTTCTCTGAGTAAACACACAATTGATAGTTATTTAAAAATAAGATTAATTTTCATGATGGCACAAGATGAGTAACACACTCAAAAAAAATCTACTGCAAAACTGTACTGAATAATAAAAACATGATAATCTACATACTTGTTACAAATATAGTCAATATTCTAGGAGAAAAATGTTACTGAAATATCAGGATATATAAATTTTAAACATGGTACAGGCTTTTATGTCTATGTAATAAATTATCTACATTTTCTTTAAATACTTTTCACTTGTACAACAATCTTTCATATGAACGTAGTTTGCCAAGTTTCACTGTTTGTCAATATCTCCCAGATAATTCACACGATACCGATTAAAAACACGATATGGTGCCAGACTTAAATTATTGTTACACAGAACACGAGTTTGATTTGGTTTAACATCATCAGCACGGCCCATCAACCAATCCATACAACTCGAATGCTGTGTTTCCAAGACATTGTTGGATACCCAATTCTTATGCCATCTAGTGAATTTAAGACTTAGACGAAGTGAAACAGCCTTGTGTGAACCACGAGCTTTACGCAGTGAATGTCGTTTGTATAAATAGTTCTCTTTATTAACAACATATAACATTGGATATTGATTAATGTTGAAACGACACTGGGTATTGTCTTCAATCACCATCCCTTCATTGCCATTTGAACAAACTTTTGAATTTAATGAGCTTTCAGTGGGTCCTGTCTCATCATCTGAACTGCTACTCTTTTCTCTTAATTTATTGTCCTTTTTTGTGTTCTCACTTGCTTGATCAGAATTTTGTACTTCATTTCGAATTGATGCTGGCTTAGTGTGCAATTTGTCTCTATTTTTATCTGCTTTATGGCCAGACCTTTGACGCCATGTTCTGATGTTTCTTGCCAGAAAGACTGGCTTCTGGCAATGTGAGTTTGGTTTATTATCCTCCTCAGTCTCTGTAATTGGATGAGCATATCGTTCAATGTATGTAGACCACTGTTCCACTTCAGCTGGAGGATCAGGTTCTTCTGTATCTGTATCCAAAAGTTCCATTGTCATTTTGCATTCATTATCTGTCCGATAAATAAAAATTTTATAGCATACATCATCAGCAATCATTTTTTCAGCTTGCTTCTGATACATTTGCTCAGAAACAGCTCTATGGCTTGCTGTGTGGCAAGGTCCTCCAGCACCATCACGTTTGCCTTCAGCCCGAAGTAAACTTACACACTTTTGGCCAATACTGTCGGATACAATATGTTGCAACTGTCGAACAGCGTATGTTACGACTTTATCCAATGTGAAAGCAATGTATGCGTGTATGCCAAACATTTCCCTCAAAGTATCTTCATAAGCATTACTATCCATATTACCATCCAAAACATTCTTAACCATGTCTAAAAATGCTGGATAGTAATCATCTACATCAATTTCACTTTTTGGTTTTAATCTTAAAGTAACAGCAGTAGATTCCTTACGATCAAGACGTTCCTTTCTTTCTTCAGCAGCAAGAGCTACCGCTTGCTGGAAAATTTTTGTTAACCTTTCACACAAAATGTGGTGGAGGCGTAAAAATAAATACCAATTATTATTTGCAAAGAAAAGAGTGTACATATCATCTGCACAACCTGATATTGAACGAGACAGACCTCTAGTTCTACTTTTCTTTGCAGGGGTAGATTTATCTTCAGTGATTTTGTTTTTGACTTCATCCTCTTCATCATCATCTTCATCGTCATCATCCTGCTCATCATCACTTAGATCTTGCCGAGGATGGTAAAACATATCAGGCAGCAGTTGACGCAGTAATTGCTTAACTCTTTGTTTATCTTCAGACTGAATACCTGTCTGTCTCTTCACATGATGAATTAATAAATTAGCAGCATCATCCAGTAATCTTTTGTCTTTATAGTGTAAAATCAAATGTGGTCCAGTTAATACTTCCCCTGAATTTTCATCTGCTTGATCATGTCTCTCTTCATATATAGTTTCAATTTCATTGAAAAGACTTTTTGACCGCAGAACTTTTAAGTCATTTTGCTTGAAATTAATGCCTTGATGATCCAACGACTTTAAATAATATTTTTCATTTTGCTCTCTCCAAATTTTATTAAAGCCTTTCTGGGCTTCCCTCCATTCTTCTTCCTTTGCTTTAAGTCTTCTCAGTACTACAGGCACAGCAACTACAGGATTTTTCTTCAATCCATCAATTACATCATCTGCTTTATCACCATAAATCCTCCTTATAGCTCTTTGATGAATTGTTGGGGAAGAACCCCCAAGGCAATCATCTAAATGGAACTTAGAAACTTCCTCAGGAGTCATGCGTGATAATTTCTTGTTAACGCCCTGAAGGACTCTAATAGTAGCTGCATTTGTTTCTATAACAACATCAAGTTCAAATCTTTCATCCTCACACCGGTATATGTATTTTTCAAACTGAGTTTTCCTTGATGTAACAAATGTTGAATCTTCTGACCAATTTGGAAAAGAAACCCAAGTATCATTCAATACTTCTTTGCATAGAGCAGTTCTGCCAGAGCATTTGGGCTGAACATAGTTCTTTGGAAGGGCACAATAACTTGCACCTAACCGTTTGCAGGCTGTATAATCAATTTCCATTGCCAAATCTCCAGTTGGCCGATCTGGCCTTGAAACATTACTGTGTACTGATTCAACATTGGATCCATTATTGTTAGATCCTGAACCAGGAGTTGAACCTTTTGATGCTCCAACAAAATCTTTAAACCAACGGAACAGCTCAGGAAACTTACCAAGAAATGGTGTAACCAGCTGTACCAACTCAGAACGAGAGACTATTTCTTGATTGAATAAAATGAGACACCTCAAAAAATTTTCATAAACCTCTTGGTTTTTCAAAGCTTTTCTCACTTTATCAAAAAATGCATAATCTGTGAGGCTTCCATACTTGCCAGCCTCTGCTATTGAAACATCTCGCAGGCAAGCCATCTTATGCCTTTTAGCTGGTGGGCTTCCAGACCGAGGTGACAACATTGGCGAGGATTTGATGTGAACATGAGTACTTCCAGCATTCCTGTGTTCTGAAATATTAGCTTCAGAAGCTTCACGAGCTGGAGGCGGAACGTCATGTACTGGTTTAATATGCATAGGTTTTTTCACAACTGGAACAGCTTCAGTAGTAGGTGTTTTTGAATTATTGTTGACATTATTGTTGTTAATACTTCCCATTTGGGATGAAGCTAATCTGTCACAGATAGAAGCATGATGACTTGTAGCATCTGGAAGAAATTGTCCAAATTCTGCCAACAAATCTTCCTGGTTCTGAAATAACCTTGCCACTTGCGCATATACTTCAGCTTCTGTTAAGTGTCTTGTGGGATGCACCTGCCCATCTTTAAGAGTCTTCTGCTCTTTTTGATAGGTATGCAATATCTCTAGAAATCTCTTGTATTTCTCAGGCTGGCTCAAAAATCTTTTCTTTATTTTATTCACATAATTGATTGCATGCCCAAATTCTACAGGCTGACTCTGAGTTGATTGGTTATCTGGAAGGGGTGAAACACTAGGGGCAGGTGGTAACTGTAGTACTGGTGGCTGTTGCTGTGACTGTTGAGGTGGAGTTTTTGGAGCTGATGTTGATGATGATGCCACAGCTGGTGTTACAGAAGTGGTCACAGCAGATGGAAAACTAGGAGGTGGTACAGATGCTGTCACAGGAGAAGAAGGAGCAGCTGATGGTACCATTGTAGTAGTTGTCGTCGCACCCAAAGTGGAACTTGGAACAGAGACAGAAACTTGGAAGGCATAACCTTGATTGTTAGCCTGAACTTCAATCTTGTATCCAGGAGGAAGGAAAGTATTAAATCCAACTATTAATTCTGGATGGCCTTTAAAGAGATTTGATACTCTTTGAATAACTCCTGGTGTATCAATGCTTTGAGATTTAAATTCTTTCATTATATCAAGAAACTCATTGTAAACCTGGGGTTGACTGCCAAATTTGTATTTTACTTGGTCCAGATATGAGAGAGCATCTTCAACTTTCAATCTTTGGTATTGAGGTTGTTGTTGAGATGGTGGCTGTTGAGGTGCCTTTGGTCGTGTAGATTGAGGAGGTGGTGGTGGTGAACCTCCTCCATTTGCCAAAACATTAGAGCTATATGATGGAACAGAGAGCTGCACACTGCCTGGCATTATGAATTCAATGCTGAAAGAGAAGAGAAAATTATATTACCTTTAATTACAAGTAAATGAAACGTTGAAAAGTTATTTGAAGAAATATGTATCTGGAATTTAAAGTTATATTTGATGAATGTTAATTATCACTGGTCAACATGATTTTTGTCTCAACGGGTACCAATAGTTGTACTTGCAGTTCTTTGTTGTTTTTTCAAGTGTTCAAAATTTCTCCAACACCCACAGATTTTATTAAAATTTAAAGTTTATTTTTTAAATAAATTTTTTGTCCATTGCACTCGTGAACAAAATATATAAACTTTTTTGGTCTCAAAAACTAAAATATAAGATTCTGATTGTACAACATACTTTTGATTGTCCACGGTAATGGTGGGCAGTATTGGCACAAATAATCAAAAGCAACATATAACCCAATGTATACATATACAAGCCAGATATACTGATATAAATTTAAAAATGTTAATTTTTTAAGCCATACTTAAGCTTACCCTTTTGAGATGCAGGCCAATGATCTTCATTATACATATTCACAAGTGTGATATATAGCCTATAGTAATTTAAACAGTTCTATTGTAGATTTATATATTTAAAGCACTGTAACTTTAACCACACTTAATATCCTAGTACGATAACAATGAAGGGACAGTCACCATAAATAATTAATTTGGCACTTTTCCCACAGAAACTCAATATTTTTCCATCCAACTAAACTACCCTACCACTGATAATGAAATAGAAAATCTTTTAATGGCATAAGTTTCACTAAAGATCATATTATTACATTGGTAGCATTTGGCAGCTAAACTGCCATATTCATCAAATTATATTTGAAAAAATTGACTTAACAAGGCATTATCTGTGCTGTGTTCTTCATGAATGCTTGTGTTCTAAATATGTTGTCTGGTCAAACTAGAGTTTAGAGTATTTTAAATGTCTACCTCTCAAAAACCTTGTATTGTAGGGAAAATTCGATTTCACATTTGAATTAAGGAGAATCCCAAATTTAGCTTACAGAGACAAAACATTGTCACTCAATATAATATTAGCCAATTATATAGATGTTAAAAGAAAGGAACTAGTTAAAAAGCTTCTTCCTATTAAAATTATTAGCACACTACTCACTCTGTGAGGTTTATTTGTCTCTAAAAGCATAGTTCATAATTATAATTGTATAAATACACTGAAATATGAATAATGTGTGTAAAAATTACACTAACTAAATTTATATATACCTATTTCTAATTAGGATTATAAACAGACTTGGAAGTAGTATATAAAGAAGTAATTAGAAAAGATTCAAATCACAAATATGAAATTTTAGTTAAAAACTTGTAATGACAGGTCTTAAAGATTATAATTAAATTGAATTTCAATCAAATATCAAAGAAAAGTTTTATAGTAACTAGTGTTTGAAAAAAAAGTACATATACTTATAAATATTTTATATTTACAATTATTACATAATTTCGTACTTGTGTGTATAATGAAATATTGTAAAAATTTTCTAATCAAGAATTACAAAGAATAATAAAATTCTTAGTCATTGTATGAAGAATTTTTCTGAGATTGTTTCCCAAACAAAAACAAGACAAATTTATTAGCTTTGAACTCAAATTATTTTTCTATTTAAAAAAAGTTTATCTTATTTCATTAAATTGCACTAAGTATGAAATGTTATAAACATTACAAAAATAAGTAATTCCTCACAAAGAAAGTAAGCAATTTATACAGATTACTGATGATTATTACTAATAAATAAATAGAATAAAAGAAAAAAAAACATTCAAACTTAACACCATAATATTAATATCCAATAATCTTAAGCAAATGGAGAATTTTAAATCTACTTTCCAGGAATAACCATCAAGGGTTAAGGGTGGAATTGTGTAAAATAAAATAAACAATGAAGGATGACAAGAAATACATGGTGGTAGCATATTGAAATAGTTGTAAACGAAGGGGGATAATGATAAGGACAAAGATGGTTCAAAATTTCCCACATTAATATTAAATACATGGTTATAAGTGTCAAAAAATTAACCACGACAGTCCCATTTAACAAGGGGTGGGTGTGAAAAGTATTAAATTATAGATTAATGTCCAGTCAAATAGATATAAATACTCTAGGCAATGCCAGTCAATCAGCTAGCACTATATAAATATGACACCAATTATCTTTAAAATCTTAAACAAAAACTTAATTCAATATCCTCCAAGATATGGATAAATGCAATACTTTTTGGAAAAAGGCAGTGTACTAATTTAATTGCAATGCAATGAAGAGAGACAAATAATTAGTCATCCTTTGTATATTTGGGCACTACAATTAACAATAATTTATTCATTTAAAATTTCTATGAAATAATTTTATGGAAGAAATTATTAATGAAGAAGTTACTAACATAGAAATCATTTAAAGTATTAGTAAATTTATTTTGGATTTCAGATATTCTAGTCTTAGCCAGCAAACACAAAAACTACATTGACTGGTTTTTCTGTAACCTTTACTCACATTTATATGTATTGTTGTTTTAGTATTATTTAGTATTAGTCTGGTCTGATGCAACCCTCCATGCTTACCTATTATGAGCAAGTCTTTTCATTTCTGCATAACTACATTCCACACCCTCCCTAATCTCTTTAACATATAAGGCCTCAGCCTCCATCTACTGTTCCCACACTCCTCTAATGCAAAGTAACCCTAATGTCTCCAAACATGGCCTATTAATCTATCTGTTCTCTTAGTTAAAGTCCTCCGTTCTCTCTTCTCTTAATTCTGCTTAGAACTTCCTTGTTATTAACTCTATCCACCCATCTGATTTTCAGTATTCTTCTATAGCATCACATTTCAGAAGCTTCTATTCTTTTCCTTTCTGCAATTCCTACAATCTATGTTTCGCATCCATATAACGCCACACTCCATATGATCATTTTTAGTAATGATTTCCGAATATTCATACTGATAATAATATATGTGGTAAGTAAATTTTTTGAAAGTTATATTAACTTGTTTATTTTTTAGATTAAATAAATGCAAACAAGAATGAATTAAATAAAACAATGAATTACTAGCAGAAATTGGATAAAAGACATTATACATAGAAACACATTAGTTTTCACACCTGACAAGCCAAATTACTGATCTAAAATTAAGTCTAATTCCATACATAAGAGAATATCTCAGGATGAAAGGAAGATTATATCTCTAAAATGGGTTTATGCAGAAATATTTTTATTCAAATGTGAAAACAGATAAATATTGTGTTGAAATAAATGTACTTGAGTTACTTCATTGAAAAATCTTATAAGTATAATAAAAATAACACACATTATAAATATTTCATAAATAGTAAAGTTCTCATTTGTTTTTATAGCATACCTGTAAAATGAGGTTCAAGAAATTCCTAAATATGATAGGATTTCATTAACATAGATATATTTCAGCTGCAGTTCAACAGAACTGCAGCCAATTTTTTGAGATATCAAAACTTGAATTCCCAATTCTACATGGAACCCTGCAACAATTTTTTAAAAATAAAATATCATAATGGATGGAATAAAAATGGATAAACTAGACAAAACATAGGACCACTTATTCATTCACAATTTATTGGGTACAAATGAATAACACTGCATAATAATTTAAAATCAAAATAAAAAATGTAAAAGTTATGATCAAATTAATTTGTCAAATATTATAGTGCTACATTAGACCCAACAATATTTCTATGCTGAATCTGTAAAAAAGAATTTAGATTACAGGCAATACATTTCCGTACAGACAGCCTTGGATATTTGAAAATTTTGCAGCCTGAAACAAACATTTTCTATTTATTACAAACTTCCTGATTTCTTCAAAACAAAGGATACAATGTACATGCAAGAATCACAACCTAACATTCATAGTATTTACTTCATCAATTAGCTACAGATAGGCTCACTCACACTATTAAAATAATAGAAAAATAAAAACATTGAAAAAAATTAATTTTTTAATAAAAGTTATCACAATTCACAAATAAAAGACTATTAATATATCATAAGATAAAAATAAAGTTTACAAAAATGTGGAATATTGTGTCATTTACTATGCTACATTCCAAAAGATTAATACTGAACTAAAATTCCTTTGAAAATACCTTTCAGACAGGAGATCTAATTTGTGCCTGCGTGGATATGCCAATCTCATAGTAAGTGTGACATCATTCCTCTATTTTTGTAAACTTTAGGTTAAAAAACAATTTTCCTGGAGAAATGTGAATAAATTAATTAAATTTTTTAATCTGCCAGAGTAAAATAAAAATACACACTGTAGAAAACAAAAATTAAATTTGAACTTACACAAAATTAATTGTCATGCTAATATCAAAGAGACAATGTGACCATTTCAAAACTTAACAATATTGAATTATGTCAATGTTAAGGCCTGTAATTACTGACACTTTTCATAATATTTTAAATAAAATAGTCTCTAAACAACCCCAGTTTTAAGAAAACCATACTGATTGTAACTTGAAGGAATAGTTTAATTTAAAGTTTTCTAAATCATATTTTGTTACAGTAAAATAACATTATCCTCAATTGTTGAACAATATTCCAAAAATGATCAACAATAGATATTGTTAAGAATTATATTACTGGGGAAAAAATAAAATTACAACGGAAAATTTGTTCATAAAATGATGATAATAAAGAAAATAAACGTTGACAATTAATAAACAATGTGATTAATTAAAATTGAATACCAACGTAATTTCCCAGAAATTAAATTTTTAGGTTACAATTTGGCATAACACACTATTTTTCAAATAATTTATGGAAGCTTCACCAACTTGAAAAAACATGATAACTAACATTGACTAACTACGTAATTTCTAAAAGTAGGTTCGAGACTTTGGGCACATAAAAATTTATTTGAAGCATTTCTTCAGCAATATAATATCACAGGATCATAAAATCATTTTTTCTGAAAACAAATAACGTATGGTTACACCCAATGACTAGTCCATAATAAAAACTTTATGTTAGACTCACTTCAAAATTGTGGCTGGAATTCTGAAATTTTATATTATCTTGAGTAATAGCTTCTACTATCCTCGTCAGACACTTGAAAAGATAAATATTACTAATTTTCCACAACTTCGTGAAATGTTGATAGAGTTATGAACATTTGATGCAGTATTATGAATTTGTGTATACAACAACCAATGATTCCAAACACCAAAACTAAACAGCAAGACGGCCACAGATGTACAACGTTGCCAGAGTTCGGAGAGAGTCACTAAGCGTTGCCAAGTTTAGTAATGTTGGTTCGGAAAAATTATTCAATGTTTCAACAAACTTTCAAAATCAAATTAAATAATTTGAAGCAGCTTGTTATAAACAATAACACAATAACTATAAAATTATGTGTAAAGAATACAACAATTTAATTGGTGGTATTTTCAGTCAAACAGTGTAAAAATATCACTGTATTAACAATTAATTCCAAGTATATTAATATTTTATAGTTTTTACGAAACGTAATGAAAGTAATTAAGCATATTTACAAATATCCAAATCAGTTCGATGTATTTCAGTAACAAAGATCTTTGGAGAGGAAATTCTTTTTCATCTATTTTAATACCCTTGATGTTATGGCTGTTTGAAAATATAATTATTCTCGCAGTATGGCTGTCAGGCTGAATTGGTTAATGAATGTTGCATTCTGTTTACTTGCGTCCTCCATCAGCCAAAGTATCGCATAAATCTTAGAAAAAATATTTGATGAAAAAGTTAATTATTAAACAATTTGATTCTGGGATAAATAGGCTTTTGTAAAAAGTAAACCTTAGTATTTAATTATTTTTGTGGACTCCTCTAATTAAGTTACTATTTATTACAATTTTGAATGGCATTTCAGATTACCTCTACACCCTCATATTATCAATGTGTTAAGAAATCTTATTGAATTTGAAATTATTGAAATTTATTAAGGTAACAGAATTTCGTTTAAGGTGTAATTAATATGAAACTAATGAAAAGCGGGAAGCTGTTAATTATCAGTTAAGACGCAATTCGAGAAAAATAAATTCTTATGCAAGTAAATTAGTATACAATATGTTCTAAAAAATTGCCCTTTCACAATAAATGTTAGGCATATTGGCAATTGAAATTGCTAACTTAAAATATCTACATGCATTCAAATTTAACACAAATTATTTTAAAAATCTACAAACTATTGCCCTTGCTGTGTACAAATATTCTGTGTATTTACAGAAGGTAAATGCTATTGAAAAATATATTATAGTCTCGGTAAAATCTAAATATGTTATGCATACAGTAAAGCAGCCACACACTTGCCTTCAAAATATCTCCCCACAAATGGCACTATATATGAGTGGACTGAAAAATTCAGCATCAAATTGCATAAATGAAATAGCTATTCAATTCCAGTATAAATCCTTCAGTAAACTATTAATACTGAGGCTACAGTAAGGAAATCTTGCTCTTTGACTGGGTATATTAAAAGTTTTGACCTTCTAGTATTTTAAGACAGTTTGTATTGGAATAAGGCAATTAAAAATAAAAATGATGGGTTAAATATAATCTGCAGGTAATTAACAAGGACAAATTACAGTTGCATAGCATTAAACAAAAAATTGCATGATCCATTCCATTGCACAATTAAAAGAAATATGTTGTGTTGCTTTAAATTAAATTAACATGCATTAAAGTCTGTTCCAAATTTTTATAACAAACTTCCTTCGTAATTTTATGAATATTTCATTCAAACTCTGTATGAAAATTATTTTTTTTGATATCAGGTATTATTAATACAATGGTTGCTTAGTTCTTTTATGTTTACCTCTAACAGACAAATAAATGTTTGTGCTTTTAAATTGCTTAACTTGAACATTCCCACAATTGATTGATTTACAAAAGTTCCTTTAATGATCAATCACATTACTTTAGCTTATAATAATAATAATAATCATATTTTGTAGATCCTGTAAAGAAGCTAAGCTAAGCTTCAAGGATTTTACTTGCTGCTTTATAAATAAATATTGCTTCATCAATGTTATTTCACTGGCATTACTGTCTGCAAAATACAATCTGTAAATAATCACATTCAAAATATTTTAAAAATTCATTACATCACCAATTTTCATTGAGGCTCATTTATGCATGAATTTAATAAAACATTAAATTATGACATAATTTTCAATCATATTCAAAATATTAATCATTTATTAAAATAACAAAAAATATAAATTTATAGTAAATAATTTCATTGTTAAAGAAAAAAGTATAGTGATTAAAAGAATGTCACATTTAATGAAATGTATTATGATCCAAATTTAAAAAAAAAACATTCTAACCACTGTAATTGCCTGTTGACCATAAATTGTATTCTAATCTTATTTTAAACAATTGAAGAGAATAGTGGAAGAGAGAACAATTTGGAGGACTTTGACCAAGAGAAGGAATAAATTAATAGGCCACATTTTGAGACAAAAGGGTCTTGTAAAATTAGCATTAGAGGGAAGTGTGTGGCATAAGAACAGAAGAGAGAGGACAAGGGTGGAATATGCTAAGCAGATTAGGAAGGATATGGTAGGTATGAAGTATTGAAAAGGCTTGCACAGAATAGGTTAGCATGGAGGGTTGCATCAGACCAGTCTAAGGGCTAAATACCACAACACACAGTGCACAAGATGTTAATTCAAAAAATGGCCAATTGAGATCCATCTTTCATTTCATTATCTGGTGACATTAGTGCACCATCTGTGCTCTTACTTCTAATATAACTACAAGCTACTAACTTCATTTTATGTAAGAAGTTGCTGTGAAACATTTTAGGAAAGTTTTTGATGTAATTTTGTCTGAAAAAAACTTGATAATAAAAATTTAACTGATTATGTAATAATTTTCTAATGAAAATAGTACTCCTATACAATTTATACAATTCATAAAAATATTATACCATTGTCTCACATAATTATTATAACTTTGTCTTGTCTTAGGTACTTGGTAGGAATAAAAGTACACATTTTATTCATGTTAACAATTGATATACAAATCAATTTCACCTCCCCAAACTACAGTAAAGTACTGGATTTGTTTCAGTAATACTTTTTTCTTTGAATTGTAAAACCTGTGCTCATAGGTAAATCTTTAAATTACAGAAATTTGTCTGCCTTTCTTGTGACTTTAATTGAATTATTTCTTCAGGCACATTTATAATGACTATGAAATCATCAATGCTGTAATTATTGCCCTATTTATGAATTTGCCTTTCAAATACCGCAAAGTCTGTACATATACATAAATGTCTGTCCTACTTCTTTGGTCTATACAGTCAAAATAATCCTCCATGAAAAAGTTTTTATTATGGCCTTGTGCATAGTCATTCATATAAATCTCTGAGATTGTTTCTTTAAAAGTCAACTACACCCCAGTGTCCAGATTCTGTCCCCACTCGCGGCGACAGCTTCGAACTGGAACTAAAAATAGGATATAGTGAACTTAACCTAGCGTTTACCTTCCTATCGATATCCTTAACGTGGTGTCTTCGTTAGCCTCGTATCCAAGGTTACCCTTAGGCACTAGGCCTTCGCGGTCCACAGGATAACCTTCCCGAAGAATCGGATCACGGGTCTCCCTGGCCGTCGTCGGGTGATCAGCAGCGCCTGGTTCTTCGACACGTTGATCTTCACCCTCCAGTTTGTTGCCCAGCGCTGGATCTTCTCCAACCCCGCCTTGAGGCGGTTTCCCACGATGTCCGGGTTCCGCGACGCAGCAAACAGTGCGGTGTCGGCTCCCAATCCTGGTTTCGGGATTTCCACAGTGAAGACGTTGTACAGGACAGGTCCGAGGACACTGTCCTGCGGAACGCCTGCGTGAATCAGCCGTGTTGATGATAGAATCTCGTTCACCCTTACTGAGAAGGTTCGCATCTGCATGTGGTGTCCTATAATACGCACCTAACAACTTGTCAAGGCGGACCTCGTCTGTTTGAACATCAGCCCCGACTGCCAAACGGAGTTGAAGGCTTTAGCGTCTTTAAGGAGCACCACTCCGCAGTGCTGGCCTCTGTTCAAGGCAAGAGAGGCACGCTCAACGACCCGGATGATTTGCTGCGTCGTGCCGAGGCCCTGCCTGAAAACAAACTGAAAAGAAAGAATTAGTTTTAGTTCATCTAGATGAAACCGGAGTCTTACCAAAAATAGCTTTCGAGATCGTCGGCAGTAACGATATAGGCCGATTGTTTCTGGGGTCTCTGCGGTCCTTTCCTGGCTTCGGGACGGCGCAGACGATGGCGTGCCACCAGGAACGCGGGAATCTCCTCTGGTTCAGCGTAGCGTTGAAGATGCGCCTCACGTGCTCGATGGCCCCATGGCGGTAGATTCCTCAGTGGGATGTTGGGAAGCCTGGCGCTTTGTTTCCAGGCAGCTTCCGAAGAATGCCGCGTAGCTCCACAGTTCACACCTCGGGGATGTCGCCGTCTTCATCCTGTCTCCTGAAAAAATACTGTCGTAAATACTTATTCACCTTTTCCATTTGGGTTAGATCAATGGGATTTTCGACTGGGTGAAAGTTCGCCTCAAAGGCGCCTGCAAGCGCTTCAGCCTTCTCCTCTTAGGTATGGAGTCGGTGTCCTCTTCTTAACGTAGCTTCTCGTCGCCTGCCAGAGAGTGGCGTCAGTAACGCTGACTCATCAACCGCGCATCTCTGTGTTTCTGAGTCGCGCCTTGCATGTCCCGGACAAGCCGGTTCACATGAGCCTTGGCCGGCTTGTCTCGCGTGTCCTGCCAGCACATACTGGCACGGTTCTTCTCTCGTATCAGGTCTAGGATGCTCGCGGGGAGGGAGGGCGGCCGGTCGCCGGGGCCCAGACGTCTCGTTGGCGCAGTGGACGGTCATCTCCGTGATGACTTCCACTGCAGTCCAGCTCGATACCGTCAGCCAAGACTGCAAGTTCTCAAATGTGGCATTGCTTCCTCCTTTGTAAAAACAGCGTCGCGCTGTTAGTTCCGTGCTGTCCTGGATATCGTCGTTGGCCAAATGAAAGGCGCTCCAGTTCTTGCAGCTGCTGGGATGGCAGTCGTCATTGCCACATCTTCATCTCCGTGTAGTCCCACGCGTTGGGTCTTCAAACTCCCCTGGACCGCCGTGTTCGTGAAACGGTTTCATCCTCAGTTCGTTGACGGTAACGCGGCTGTTTCTTCGTCTCAAATTGGGATCGAGAGGCTGGCTTAGAGAATAGGAGTGAAGATCCAGACTAGATCCCCTGGCTGGTACAAAACTGAATGAATGAATTTATTGATACTGCAATTAAGTTACACTCGGTGGCAGTTACAAAAAATAAGTTTAAAATAAGGAATGTGAATAGTACAAATTAATAATAATATAAACAAACAAAGTAAATCCTAAATTACATCTTAAAGGTAAAATTAAAGTACCCATTGCTGAGATGTTATTTCGTCGCTCTGCACGTGCACTTCACGATCACTTACACTTCCTAATTCTTCCCTGAAAAACTTGCTTATTGGGAGGAAAATTTTTAATAAACTTCTGCAGATAAATTGTTCCAATCCCATATAGTCCGGTTTAAAAACGAATATTTCCCAACATGAGTTTTAAAGCTGCTTTGCCCAATTTTAAAATTATGATCCCCTTTACTGTAATAATTTACTTCTAAAACTTTTGATGCAATATCCTCCCAGGATTGTTGGCCTGACGGCGTACGCTTTAAAAAGAGCCCCGAAACATAAATTTTATCGTTTTTTAACATATTCCAACCTAATTGATGAACCGTCTCATTTCCGTGACCAGGATACCGCTTAACAAATTTTGCCGCCCTTCTTTGTACCCTTTCCAGTGCCTCGACCTGATATTTTCGGAACGGATCCCAACAAATACAGCCGTACTCTTAGTACTGGACGAACGAGAGATTTATACGTAAGTTCCCGTGTTTCACAGTTTCCATTTTTTAAATTCCACATAGTGAAATGTAGTGCCTTCCATGCTTCCCTAGTCACATGTTCTATTTGATGTTCCCAGCCTGTATTACTGCTCAAGTATATACCCAAATACAGTTACTTTCTTGTACTATTTCATTACCGCTGAGCTTATAATTAAGTACTATTTCAACGTGACTCCTACAAAAGCTTATTACCTTCCTATTGTTACAATTTATTTTCATTTTTTAACGAGTGTGCCAATCCCTTAGTGCATATAAATCATTTTGTACAAATTCTTCATCGATGACAGTTTATATTTTTCCGATATATTACGCAGTCGTCAGCAAAAAACGCACCAGGGTATTAATGCCTAAATCTAGGTCATTAACGTAGACTACAAATAATAAAGTACCAATAACGGAACCCTGCGGCACAACCGAGTTAACATTCGCAACTGCGGATAATTCGTTCCGCACTTTTACTATTTGTTGTCGGTCTCGTAAAAGTTCCCTAATCCATAAAACCACTCAACTATCATTCCCAATTTTTGACATTTTTTTAATAATATATCGTGAGGTACAAGATCGAAAACCTTTGCAATATCTATGATCACGGCATCCACTCTTCCTCCTTTGTCAACCTAATCGGCAATGTCCTGTACCACCCGTTCCATATTTGGAAAGATTTCTTTATTGGTTTTCATATTCCTATACCGTATTTCCTAACAATTGTTGTATTTTCCATTTACCTACATGCCAGTTTAATTTAATTAGATTTTTAAATCAGAATCTCATAATACAATGTAATGAAACTTACGACTTAAAAATTATTTCAAAACTACTTTAAAGTTATTGCCACTTTATTATTATTTCTAAATGAAATAAAATAGACCATAAGCAACATTCTAAATAAACATCTTAACATTTTAAAGATAAACTTTAATTATCTCTTAATTATTATGTCTAAATTGAAACTTAAAACTCGTATAACTTCTGAATAAAATGTAATCATTAAATTTGGTTTACACCTTAACTTAGATCACAATTCGCGTTTTCTTTTGACTTCTTGCATAGTTTATGAACACAACGCATTACTTTTTAATCAGATTTTTTACAATACCCATTGTCGGAACAATGGGATGAGCAAGATGCAAACCTACGTATCAGAGGCTGATATCGATTAACCACAGCTGTTCTCAACAGTGATGCCAATCTATCTAAGAGGGGGAATTTATAATTTAAATCCTAACATAAGTAAACAATTTAAAAACATAAATAATTCCAGATATAACTTTTATCGGGGGCAGTATCTACAATTTTACTTACACATTTTATACTTCCCTTGACTCTCTTGCAGAGCTCGTTACACACGCAAAATTCGAAAACTTCGTGCCCGTCACTGTATGTGAGCAGATTTATATTTTTTGTGTTCCGGATAAAGAGATAACCATAAATTTGGACCTCATATAAGTTGTCCTCACTAGAAGTTACTTGTTCTTTAAAGACAGCATCTACCACCAAATAAGTAACAAAGGCATAGGATGGCTCCCTACTACTCTTTGAACCTGTCATCAGTGTAGGTTGCAAGAATTGCGTCATCTGTTTCCGGTATGTCTGCTGTAAATATAAGGTCTAAAAGTGGTCCCAGGACACTACCCTGTGGTACTCCAGAAGAAATTGGATGAATTGTGGAATTAACATACACTTAGTCTGGAAAAAAGTGATCACTTAGACAAGATTTTAAGATGAGGTAGTAATTGGTGGGAATGGTAAGTTTAAGTTTGTATAGTAAACTGACATGCCAAACCCAGTCAAATGCTTGTGCAATATCTAAGAAAGCTGCAACACACACTTTTTTTTACTAAGCCTTTTATTATTTCATTCACAATTCTGTGACACTGGTGTATTGTAGAGTGGCGTGAGCGGAATCCAAATTGAAGTGTTGGTAGTATCTCATCTGGGTTGATATCAGTCTCTGGTCTTTCAAATGTATTCGATAGCTGTGGTAGTAGAATTATGGGATGATGTGATGAAGGAGAGTTTGGTGGTATACTGGGTTTAGGTATCAGTATTATTTGTGAGAATTTACAAGATTTGGGATGTAGGAAGCTCTTAACATGCAATTATAAAGGGTTGTTGTTAGAATTATTGCTTTTCATGGTAACTGCATAAGGATTTGTCCTGTTATGAGGTAAAACCCAGGAGATTTATGGATATTGCATGAGTTAATTTCTTGTTGAACTTATGATGATGAGAATCATTTGATAGGACATGTCATTGAGCAAGGTGCATCCAGAAACGTGTATATGTTTACATCATTAATGCTAGGGTTGGGTTCTGGAGAGCTGAAATTTTTTGCTAGATGTTCTGTAAAAGTATTGGCTTTTTTATAATCAGTCTGTGCCTAATTTATATCTTGTTTTCTTAATGGCAATACATGGTTAGATTGAAGAGGAAGTGACTAAAAGATCTCTGAAGTTTAATTGCATACATATATATTTTGTTTAATTTGGAGCATGGTCACTGGACCACTTCTCCACTCTGTGTAATTTAATTTATCTAATTTGCTTAATGTTCAAAGTAAACAGTTGTAAATTTGTTAATAAACAAAAAAAAGTTGTCTTGTATAACGGTTAGCAACATTAACTAATACTGCATGAGAAGTGTTCAAGGTTAACAAATATTGCATGAATGTTGAGCATGGACTAGAAAGACTATTAAATATTGCATGTTATCTTGTTTATTGCATAAGTAATATGTATTGAGGAGAGAGGTTACCAAATATTACATGATTACTGTTTGGTGATAATTAAACAGCAATTTTGTCAAATAGGGCATGAACTTTAATGGAAGCAATAAATAATAGTATTAAGTTTTATTGCCAAAGGCAAAATTGTCAAACGAGCATCAATACAGTACTAGAAAATTACTAACTAATTGGGTTACATATTACACATATACATACATAAATACAAATAAAATATTCAAATCATCAGTCTATTGATTTCATGTTTCAAATTGAAAAACTCTTTCACACTGTAGGTTGGATGATCTTATAGGACTGTTTTTAATTTTCTTAGCATTATGTTGTTTGGTAGTTTTCTAATAGGTTTGGCAGAAAATTGTATACTTAAACGCCAAGCCTCTCTGGTCCTTTATTGGCTTAGAGGCTTGAATGACAGGTGTGTTTTATTTCTAGTGTCATAGTAGTGGTGTTCTTGCTGTTCACATCTTGTGTCCTTGGTTTCAAGAATCCAAATGAAGTCCAGGCACTGTTAGTACGCATAAGTTTTGGAAGTGTTGTCTGCATGAAGTTTGAGGATCCAGTCCACACAGTTGTCTGATTGCTCTCTTTTGTGCAGTTAGAATAGCATAGCTACCACTAGAGCTTCCCCACAGTCTCACGCCAAACAGTATGTGACTCTTCATAGATTATTAAATGTTATGTTTTAAATGTGTCCTATGTTACAGGTATTTGACCTCCATAGTATATTTCTCAAATCTTTTACTATACATATATATCGTTGCACTGCTAATAGGGAACAAACCTAAACCTATTGTACCATCCTGTGGTATCCAACCTGTATAAAATAATTGTAATTTAATAACTGTACATTATAATTAATCTATTTCTTTTGTATTTAATTTCCTTTTCTCTTTACAAACTTCATATTGCATGTGTTGCTCACATTCAGAAGAACCCTGAACTGTACTTTAATATTACTCTTTTTAGGAATTTTAGAGGAAAGACAAGAATGGAAAAATGTCGACTGGACCAGGGACTCGCACCCAGGACCTCCCTCCTTAGACTAGAATTCCTTAGAACTTTTTAGGAATGTAATGTTACTTTGCCCAAACATAAAGTAGTAATGGAATAAATAGAGTAAAAACCATTTAACCTCTCCAATATCACATTCCTTGATGTTCCCTGCCCATCCATTAGGGGAGCTCGCATTTGCTCCAACTTGTAGACTCCACCAAAGACATGTAGGCTGCCTTGTGATACGAACAGGTAACTAGTCTGCCCTATTTTGAATCTACTGGAATCCTCCAAAATATTTCACAAAAAAAGCATAATATTCAAAGAAAAATTTACCTACCTCTCCTCCCCATCACTTTCTAGATAAATTGTAGACTGTGGCTTGAATTGTACATTGTTAAAACTAAAAGAACTCTTCCAGAACACATCCTTATTCACAGCAGCACTGTCAAGATTCCAATAATAATAATAATAATATTCCGTAGATCCTGTAAAGAAGCTAAGCTTCAAGGATGTGGAATGAGTCAGGGTGTACATTTATTGCATTATTCTGTTATATAAAAGATAAATATACTTATAACCAATTTTTGTAACCAAATAGAAAGTCGATTCCAACATTATAAACTAATTACTCGTATCCAATTCTTCTAAAAATTCCTTTACTGAATAGAAGGAGTGGCTAAGCAAAAATGAGGATAATTCAAACTTAAATTTACCTTTGTTATCGGACAACTGTTCAATCCTATGCGGCAGTCTGTTGACGACGGATATCCTAGAATAATGCACACCTTTCTGTGCAACTGACAATGTCTTACATTTTTTGTACAGATTATTTTCGTTCCTTGTATTGAAGGGATGAATATCAAAATTATTAAAAAAATAAGTGCCTATTTGTGATTCTAAATAACATCAATGAATAAATGTATTGGCATGTCAAAGTGAAAATACCTAACTTTTGAACAGAGTTCTACAAGAAGTTTGTGAGGTAACCTGACATATTGCTCTAATAACACGTTTTTTACTAATAAAAATCTTATTTATGCTTGCTGAGTTGTCCCAAAATATAATACCATATGATAAAACAGAATGGAAATGGGCAAAGTATACTAATTTTCTTGTTTTTAGATCACTGAAGGTGGACATTGCTCTTACAGCATATGTAGTTGAGCTGAGCTGAGTTTCTTAAGTAATTGATTAATCTGATCAGCCCAATTTAATGTATTATTTACTAAGAAACCTAAGATTTTAACAGGGGAAGTTTCATTTACATTTTTGTTGACATATTTAAGTGTTAAAGATTGTAAAGTTGTGTGTGTGAAATTGCATGAAATGTATTTTGTCACAGTTATTTGTTAGTCCGTTCACATTAAATCATGTTATCAGGTTAGCTAAATTATTGTTACTAGCCTCTTCTAGTGTGTCTTTGTTACTTTTTAGTATTACACTAGTATCGTCTGCAAAGAGGATAGCTTTAGAAGTTGAATCTATGGTATTAGGAAGATCATTTATATACATATATATAAGGAATAATAATCCCTGTGGGACCCCAGTTTTAATAATTCCCCAATCTGATTTATGGATTTCACCTGTGCACGAGTCTTTTAATACTACTCTTTGCATTCTATTTTGTAAGTATGAATTAAATCAAGAAAATGAAGTTCCTGTTATTCCATAGTACCTCAGTTTTTCTAACAATATGCTATGGTCTACGCAATCAAATGCTTTACTTAAGTCACAAAATATACCTAATGGGTGATTTTTTTTATTTAATTCTTCTACTATGTCATCTAAAATAGTATAGATCGCTTTCCTGGTTGAATATCCTTTTCGAAACTCAAACTGTGAATCAGTGAGTAAATTATGTTTGTTCTGATGTTTTATAACTCTGTTGTATACTACTCTTTCAAAAAATTTTGATAATACTGGCAACAGTGATATGGGGCGATAATTTGATATATCTTCTTTATTCCCTTGTTTGTACAGTGGAGTGACTATAGCACATTTGAGCTTATCTGGGAAGACTCCAGAAAGAAGTGAATGATTACAAATGTAACTAATTACTGAACTAATGTTACCTGTTATTTGTTTGAGTATTATGCTTGAGATTCCATCATGCCCAGATGAATGTTTGTTTTTTAAAGTGTTTATTATTTTTTTAATTTCGGTTGGAGATGTCAAAGAAAAGTTCAGATTACTTTCCTGGACTGGATAGTTTTCTTTCAAAAGTTGTAATGCATTTTCCATTGATTTATTTGTATTCATCCCGATTTTCTCTGCAATGGTTAAAAAGTGATCATTAAATTTATTTGTACATTCATCTGTTTTGAGTTTACCTAACTGTGGCTGTGTCAGTTCTTTATTTCCTTTATTTGTTTCATTTTAAATAATTTTCCAAATAGTTTTAATCTTATTAGCAGAATTGTCTACTGATTTCTTAATATGCACACATTTTGCAGCTTTTATGACCTTGTTCAATATTTTACAGTATTTCTTATAATGGTCACTCATATGATGATTAGGATTATCCCTTATTATCAAGTACAGTTCCCTTTTGTGTTTACATGAAACTTTAATTCCATTAGTTAGCCGCTCGACTTTGTGACACATGTTTTTGGAAAATAAAATTAAAAATATAATGTTTATGTTCTCAGAAATGAATAAAATTTCTCATTTACATTGTTTGTGGAGTACACGCCCTCACAAAATTCTTGTTGTACTGCTTGCTGAAACCGTTTCATAGAAGTAACATCCATTTTTCTTACATAATTTACTGATTTTTGTGGGGCACATTTGAAACAAATATCATTAATTGTAAGTAATTGACTGCCATGATCTGAGGGCTGAACTCCATCTGTAGGAACTCTTCTCACAACACCATACAGTCCAAGCATGTCCTGGATCCAAGATAAGCTAACAACTACTTATTATTACTTTAGTATTTACTTTCCACATTTTATCCATCCCCACAACTTTCATTCTACATACATGATTGTGTATGTGTTGCCATGCATGCATAAATATCTACTATTTGTATGTATATTTCTATTATGCATAAAACATTAAACATAGTTCATGTAAACATATTTTATCTTATGTTGTCAGTGAAGCCTGTCTCCAAAGTTTTTAAAGTACTTTTGAAATCATGGAGTGTAACCAATGATATCATTTTTTTTTGTGCACAGTTCTTCAACACTACGTGACTGAAATTTAAAAGATTCTCATACATAAAATTATAAATTCATTAAAAGTAACATATGTTTAAAACTTTCCTGGTAGAAAATCTGAAATAGCAACCACTGACAAACAGAACAGAGTAACAGAAACTTAAAGAAAGTAAGAGAATAAAAAATTAACAAATAAAAATAAATTTTTGTGGAAGGTAACTGAAATTAAGAAAAATAAACTATATTGTTTATTTTTGAGAAAACATTGTGCTGGAGTTTAGATATTTGAAATCAATCTAACACCGTTTGTTATTCCACTGTTCCGCATACTACACTCCATTCATTATGTTTTCCTAGTCTTCACCTGGCTCCCTTAATACTATAATATCCTTCCCAAACCGAAGGATTTTTAATTCATTTCCTTGCAAACTGATTCCTTTTCCATATTCCATTCTAACTTTCTTCGTCACCTGTTCTATATATAAGTTAAAGAGTGTTTGCATTTAATTTACATATGTTTCATATTAATATTTTGATTACAATTAGATTGTTAATTACTAATAAAAATTTTTCTTAAATACACTACATACCTTTAAATAGTCATTGTAAAATTTTGACAAATGGTTGCACATATTTTCTGGATTTTTTCGACTGAGCAATGTTTGGAAGCGTTACTGCAAACTAAAATATGAATTTTAATTTTTAAAAATTTACCTTAGGAAGTCCATGAAGTTGGATGAAAACTTGTATTTATAATAATATAATTAAAAGTTTATTAAATTTGTTTGTAAACATATTTGCCCGTATTTAAGAAACGGCAAAATCATTTAAATTATAATTGAAAAAGTTAATATATGAATAATGTAATTTGATTTTATCTAACACAAGTTAGAATTGAATATATAAATACTGTAACATATATAGAAATTTCATAACCACTTAATTTGATCAGCATTTTGAACTCTACCTCTGACTTTCATATAATATCATACACAAAACCGTGGCGCATGCGACAAACGTGACGTTTTCGACGATTAAAAGTGACGCATTGCACCCTTGAAATTGTTTGTATTTTGGACGAGTAGTCCCTTTACATTGTTAGAAAGTTTTGTACAGTTAGATATGTATTATAAATAATTACAATGATTTGTCAAAAGTCAGAAATAGAATAATTTAATTACAGTTCTTCTGGCAAATGAGAGAACAGACAATTCCAAGTTCAGAGCCGATCTGGCTCTCAGTGTTAACAACTGTAGTTCAGAGTTGTCTTCACCAACAGAGCAACATAAAGCTATCAGCCTCTCGTACAGAAATATTAATCTATTAACTGGCGTAAATTAATTAATTTGCGTCAAAGTTATTCCTTTTCGTCCCCTAAGTGAAACAGATTATATAGTCAAATCCTATTCCTGAACATATTATGCTATAAAATGTGCTGGAGTTATATGGAGCCTCTGAATTCGTCTGCCAAAAAATTGTCGTTTGGCATGCGAAAGGTTGGCCCCCACTGTCCTACTCTGTTCGACATTCTCAATTCATTCAATAGCGTTGAACAAGCTACACTAATTGACGGAATCAAGGCCTTCTCCTTTTTTCAATTTTTGAAAAAGTTAACATTCAATTATAAATGCTAGTGCCTGACGGGAATCCATTAAAGCAGTACCAAGTTTTTATTCATGACTACAGTTTTGTCTCAAGTAGAAACGGTTCTGAGTCTACTTAGGTTCAGGTATTCTAGTCTCGAAGTATGTTCAGTGATCTCCAGCGAGCGAAATAAGTCCCATAGAGAACGTTCTTGTGCAAATCTGGAGATTTCTCTTAAGTGCACTAGTACCTTAACACCATTGAATCTTGTAGTAAAAATAACTTTCGATAATATAGAAAATTTGATTTTTTCCTGAAATCATGGTCGAAGTCATAAATTGTTATTAATGAAACTAGAAATTGTATAATAACTACGGAAAATGTATAATTCAAATTGGAACATGTGGTTTGGACTCAGTGTCTTGATTTCAAAAACCGCGGCGTTCTGTTGCCCTATTCCGTACCTTCAGCTGTAAATGAAACAAGTACAGTATTCAATTTCTGTTTTATATATGTAATGCTTATTTTACTGGGTGGGGTAAAATTAACTATTTGATATAATTATAATAATATATTATTTCTGGGGAATATAAAAAAAGAAAAGAGTTTACGTTTAAAATTCAGTTTTAATCTTAATAAACCATCGAAGATATTTACAAATTTTTAGATAATATCATAAAAATACAATTTATTAGCATGAGGCTTTATCTCAAGGTTTCACAGTGGGGTGAACGAAGAAGCTTAATTTGTTTCCCTTATAGCAATAAGCCTGGCAAATGTGAACTCTTTATAAATCAAAAATAGCTACGATACCGAAAATACATCTGCTCCCTTTTGCTTCGTCGTATGATGGTTGGCTGGTGGCTGCGACAAGATCATCACCGTATGGGCTGGCTCCCTTATTCTTCTTCCAATCATCACTGACCGGCCTCTCCATATCATAAATTCCGACTCCCAACTTCATCTCTCTCCTCTCTCCCAAGAACTCGTCTCCCTGCTGGCCCGATCACATCTCCGGTGTCCCGACAAAATATTTCTCCGATCTCCCGAAAAAACCATCTCCTTCTTCAAAATCCTCTTCCCTCGTAACCTCGGTCGGAAGCTACACAATCTTGATTCACCAATCAGATAATTTTCCTCAAATGCTTCTATTGGCCTGCCGTTGGACCATTGCTGCCAATATGAAATTTTTTACTGCTAGGACTAAATACTTCATGTGTTACGCATCCTTCCGTAATATTACAAATTCTCAACAGTTCTACTAATTATCTACGGCGACTTCCAGTAGCCGGTCATGCCAAATTTTCTACAGCCGATCCTTCTCAACGGGATCCTCTCGCATACAAAAGGAAAGGCAAGGCTCTTTTTTGTGCGAGTCGCTACCCACACGCAGAACAGTCACCAGAAGGTGAGGAGGATATCCTGATGGGAAATGAGTGAGAGCCAGGTGGAGGCTGACTTCCTCCTTCCTGGTTTTCCTCTTTCCCTCCATCCTTGGTCCATGGCCAAGGTAATTAATTGAAGACTCCTGCAGGATGAGACGACCTTGAGCAGTTTGAGAGGTGTATGTACGGGGGTCAGAGACCTCCGACATACGGTAAGAGTTGTCCTCTGATCCTATTGGACCAGTCGGCCAACTGCCTCTCAACACTGATCTAGGCGTGGAAGCGGGTTTGTTGCGTTCCCACAGCAATCCAGTCTCCCGTCATCAGAAGGGCGCAGGAGTAGTACCCACTAGCCCGACCTACCTGATGCAGGTTTTCTAGGGTTTTTACCTGCATCACCTTTAGGTGAAACACCAGGTAGGATCCTTACACTATAGCCTGGGGGCCCTAGTCAACCCTGGGCTATCTTGCTCTACCTTCCACAGCCCCCCTTTTCAAGTCCCTTCCTATGCTATTAAAGGGGAGTTGCCTGCTTCAGGATCACCCTCGTGTAGCCTGTTACCCCCCAAAAAAACCACACGCAGAAAATCTAGGAAACAGATGTACTTTATTTACACTTTCAACACGCGTATTTATTATTTATTACATATATAACTAATTTATTTATATCAATATTTGTACCGAATTAATTTACTCGTGTGCGTGCGAGTGTAATTAATCTCACTTTATAAATAAAATATGTACGTTGCATCATGTTATGTTGATATAGCGCAGTCAATGAAAATCAATCGCAAGTTATTCAGGCAACTCTGTCATAGATAACGAAAGGTCACTCCGTCGGAGTCTAAGGATCAAATAAGTGCCAGTAACGTCACAAGAATGACGAAGAGGAATATACTTAACTTCGGGAATAGTTCTATGGACTGAAATAGACACAGTAGGCGTGTTTCGTCTTTACGTCACTACTGTTGATACGGAGAACTTACTAATTTTAATGAGACGTTGAATAATGAGTGAACGCGGATCTTAAACCTCCGTATCTTAACGGACGTGTGGAAATCGTCTCGCTTTACTTGGACTCTGCGTAACTGTCTCGCCTTTGCGTCACAATATAGAGAAATGACGAATTATTAATGACGTCAGTTACAGAACAAATTGTAATGGGTTTATTGTTGTACTTCATTTATTCTATAGGTAATTGGATGAAAATGTAATTATGACGTTCAAAATAATATAGCAATTTATTATATTCAATAAATAATGGGACTACATAAAAAGCAATTAAATATGGATAGCAAATTAATAAAGGGATCAAAGATAATATTTAAAAAAATTAAATGCGTTGAATAACTAAAGCAAGACGAAAGTATAAAAAGCTCAACTGCTTTGCAATTAGTTTGCACGAGTCTTATGAAGCTACTCGTGGCAGAGAACTGTTTTGGCTGCTCCCTCACGTAGCCACTTGCATTCCTTCACTAAATTTTTTTTCTCCTCCCTGAAAAGCGCGGGAGGGAAACTTCAGGTGGTGCTGCAAGTACCATTTTGAATTTTGTGTCCTTTTTCACAAAGGTTATTCGCTGATCATATCCCCTTTTTTTCTCTTCTGGCAGTTTTATTTTTTATAGTACAAAGCGACAACTTTAATCGGAAATAAAGAAAACCCCGCTGTCTTGTTGCATTTAGGTAGACCCGTGTAATTACTAAAAATGCAAACATAGTTACAAAGATCATGCATTTCCCCTTGTTTTTTTATAATTGATGGAAATATATAGCTAATTTAGAAGATTATATATATATATATATATATATATATATATATATATAATCTTCTAAATTAGCTATACGCACCTGCTTGAGCTTCGGTTGAAGCTTTTCTACTTCCTTTAACTTGATATGAATATTTTTTTAGAACTTTGGGCTCTAATTGTTCGTTGGTGCTCCAGCAAAAGTATTTGATACTATTTAAACATAGATGTCATATATTAATGAGTATATATCAAATTAACCAACTCATAATGACGAAGGTGATAAATCCTGAATTTCTTTACGATAAAGTTGATGGTAGTAAAACTACGAGTACCAGTCGTTGACAGAGCAAGCTGTGATCCCTAAAATGGATTACCGTTAATATTAGAAGCTCAAAATGAAGAGTATTTATCATTATCATTCTTACAGACAATAGGACTTGCAGAAAGGAAAAGAATGGAAGCCTTTGAAATGTAGTGTTATAGGAGAATACTGAAAATGAGATAGGCGGATAGAACACTAACGAAGAAGTTCTAAGCAGAAAAGGGGACGAGCGAACAGTATGGAGGACGTTGACCAGGAGAAGGAATTAATATGGCACGTTTTTGAGACATGAGGGTCTTGTAAAAGTGGAGGACAAGGATGGAAAATTCTAAGCAAATTAGGAAGGATGTGGTAGTTATGCCGAAATGAAAAGGCTTGCGTAAGATAGGTAACATTATTACAGACGTTAAAAAATTAATTGTGTAGTCTTATAATTTAAAGGCCTCTTAATTACCTAATACCCGAAGAGGAAGAAACGCTGTATGAAGAAATTATAATTCCTTTATTATAGTTATTTTTCATTAACGTTTATGTTATACCTTTCAAGAATATCAATAAATTTTAGCTCAATAATGAAAACTTCGGTCATTTTCTGTTATGATGTCGATTAGGTTTATTAGTGGCCAGAAAAAAAATTCTCAAGTTCACACATTAATAATATTATTTCATTAGTGAGTGCTTGTTTCTTACTTTACAAGTGTTTAGGTATATATTTAATCATTTGTATATAATTACATATATTATTACAAATTCTTAGTTATGTTAAGCGAGGTTCGTGTGTTCCATCATAATATCTAATTACATACTTCGTGTCCAAAACGTTCCCGCGACGGATCGTCACATCCTGGCTTAAACACGTATCCATTATCTACTTTCACCAGATATTACTAGCGATTAAATTTGTGCATAATCGATCCCGGTTTCAGCTGGACTTCGGGAAGGCTGGGACTCGACTAAATTCAGAACTTGTATTGTATACGGATATTGCGTCGTAAGTATTGTTGAGCTGGTGATGTATTGTTAATTAATGGTGTTCCCCTGTAACTGAAAATTATCATCTGTAGTTTCTTGTGCATAGTTGACCTAGTCTTTTTTTGATGTTTTGAATGTTTCTCTCTGCTAATCCGTTTGTAGCAGGATGTCCTAAAGCGATAAATTTGAAAAAAAAACCTGATCCTTAACAAAATTGTCGAAATCCTTCAGGAAATTCATGCCTTGAATGTGTAATGTATAATCTAACGTAAGTCCATAGTTGATGCCGATGAGCACACTTCGATTTCTGCTCATTTCGATTATGCATCAATAACACACAACAAAAGTATCCTTGATAATGTCCTGCATAATCTACGTGTATCCTCTGCCATTTTTCTTCTGGTTTATCCTATTGATGATATTGATTATATATGCACATGCGGGACACGACCTTACCAGATGCTGGATGTCACTTCACGTACCGGCGAGCAAACTGCTTCATTTTTGGTATCCCTATGTGCATTCGGTGGAGTTCTTCCAATACTGCTGTTTGCAACAGTGTTGGCATTACAACGCGTAGTCCCCGAAAAAGTATACCATTATCGGTGGTGAACTCTATTTCTGTGGTGCCGTTTTCCTGGCATTCTTTCAAATCAATAAAATATAATTATATTTTATGTCTCGTCCTCAGTAGATTCGAATGTAATGTTTGTCGTGTAAATTCTGTTGCTATTTCTTCGTATAATAAATTAGCTTCTTCATTGATGCTGCAGATTATTTAAATTTCTGTTGATGGAGAATAGTTCTGTCTACCAATTTCGTTCAAATTTATTTATATCTGACTAATCAATCCTCGGTCTAGTATTGCGTCATATTATTTTGGGCAAATGTATATGTCATCTTGAGTCACTTTGCCTATGTAGCCAATGTTGACTCGAATTTTCGGGCCCGGAACAAAAAAAAATGTCACGTGTATAGGAACGGATGGTTGATGTTGAATATTGGATCTCAGTTCCGAAAACTTGTCACAAGGGAAAAATGAGTAGCCCGAGCCTAAGTCGAATACAAATTTTGTGGTTACTTCTTACCTGGACACAATAGCGCTTCAGATTTACGCCTTTTTCCCTTTTTCCTGGTAAATGTCAACGAACTGGAACAACCCGTACTCTATCACGGCTACGTCATGCCTTGCGGAATATGTGGAATTTGATTTCAGGTCAAGTAAGTCCTGAACGCATACCTTGGAGACATGTCTTTAAGAATTGCTTTGTTGATTTTGCCATCATTAGATTTGGCAGTGGGAAAAGGTATAATTAATAATTTTTACAAGTAATTTTATATTGGACGTTGACCGAGAGAAGGAATAAATTAATTGGTCACGTTTAAAGACATGAGGGTCTTGTAAAATTAGCATTAGAGGGAAGTGTGTGGGCTAAGAACAGAAGATTCGGAGGATTTGGGATGGGCTAGTTATGATGAAATGAAAAGGCTTGCGCAAGATAGGTTAGCGTGGAGGGTTGCATCAGACCAGTCTTAGGACTGAATACCGCAACAATTTTATCTTTTAGGTTAGGATTTTATTAAGGATACAATTTACATTAGGGTCCTCAAGCAACTGAAACATGGGACTTATAGGGCCATTTTTATTTACTTAAGGTGGTCAAAATTCAGTGCACGGAACTCCATCTTAAATCAGGGTGGAAAAAACGGAACGTGCAGCAGAGATCTCGCTTATTTACGTCGTAGCTGGAAACGAGCCTGGGATTTGTTCTCGAATCTTCGTCCAGGCACCGGCGACGGCTTCCAGGAAAATTCGATTGGATATCTAAGTTGACAGGCAGCGTGTTGTGTCGATCTTTTCCTTTTCACAAACGGGTGTGATCTCTCGGCAGGTGGCAAACAGTGGATTTTGCTTCGTTAAGCGATGAGGGAAACAAGAATTCAGTACCGGAGAAGTTATTTATATCTCAGCTGAGAATTTCGGCTGATATCTCAAAATTTTTCTCACGGATTTGTGTTTGCTTTCGAAATTTTTTTGAAATCATCTTCTGCTCATCTACCAAACCGTGAGCAGAACACTTTTATCTCATTATTTTCCTTGTCCTTTCTCTTCTCCCCAGACCTCCTTCTTCTTGGAAGTAATTAATGAAAACCTATTATCCCACCATCTCCCCTTCTCATAACTTCTCTTCTACCTCAGATCTCCTTCTTCGAAATCATGACCAGGACTTCCTCATCCTTCAGTGTCCTCCGAGCTCGACTTTCGTTCCCCCCCTACAAAGATTAAAAACTGTTGCACGTGATGTGCCTACACCACTCGTGTACAAGCTTACAAATTCGTGGGCTCGCGCTGTCACACTGACAGGAGTCGACCTTCGGAGAAAATTAGCGAGTAACCGATCGCTGCTAAGGCCCTCCTGGCTCTCTTCCCTTAATTTCCGAGGCTTTGTCTCCTGTCACGGACTTAGAGGTTTGGTCCCGTCAATCGATTTGTGATAGGAAATTTCACTGCTTTGTAGCATGGTTCCTACTGTATCTGTGAATGTATTTTTCTTATTGTAATAATGAATTAAAATTAACGAATTTAGATTTAGTTGCAGTTGGGGGTGTTGCGAGATGTTTTGTGGTTTGATCGGTCTCGCCCTTTCCGTTTGATGTCGCTTGTATTTTGCTGTCTTTCGATTTTTTTTTAGCTTCGGTCGATGTTGATTGGGCGTCCTCAGCGCCATCTCCTTTGAGCTTATATTTGACGGTTCAGTAGATAGTGCTTTAGAAACAATTTCTTTAAAGCTTTTTGTCTCCCTAATGGAATTTTCCTTAATGCCTCGAAGAAATTGCGCTTGAACGAAGAAGTATGCAATTGATTTTTTGTGCGGACAGTCTGAAATACAATTACAGTCCTCAATATCGGTTGTCAGCGCTTACGTATATATATGGCAGATACTTGCATGTGAATAAGTTTCCGCAGTTAGTGAGATTGATGGTGTCTTTCCAGGTGTTGTTGGTATTGTAGTAATCGACTTAGGAAAAAGAAGAGAAGGCAGAGCAAGCGTCTTTGGAAGAGATGAATCTTTGGAGAAGGAGCTTCGATGGTGGAGGCTTGGGAAAAAGCAGCTCGTTTTTTTTACGAAGAAATGTTCGATTACACTGTAACAAGAATTAATAAATAGACGACGGGAATAACGATCCATTATAGGTTTTTATGTTAATTTATTTTACTTTTTGTAAGGCCGAGAAACCGGATTTATCCATAATAATAATATTTTTCATTTCACACACATGCGTTAGTAATATTTTGCAGAGATATAGTAGTACGGGTTATTACAGTATTGTACATTTTTTCAGACTTTTTAAATTTTGGTGTGCTTATTTAAGGTACCAGGCGATTACTTGACTCAAGACATTGATTGGCGGCGGTATGATGAAATCCAGCTGTCATAAAGTAGGGAACGTGAAAATGTAAATTTTCAAATTTTTTTTACGCTCTTGCTGATGGTTAATCACGTATTAAATGTCGAATCAAATACTCTGACCTGCTAATATAAATGAATTCCCCGGCATCTCCGGGCACCTGTCTACAATAAATAAAATTGAATCTTAAAATAGAAAAATTGTTTACCTTAGACGAAAAGAAAAAACAAAGTAACGTTTATTAAAAAATATCATTAATATCAAATTATTAATTGCATTCAATTTCATTGGCCATTAGAGTATGACGATATAGATTTTAGCGAACCATCATGAATATGTTGATCGGTGGGTACATTTCTATATTTTTCTTTTATTATATTCAAGTTTGAAAATTAAAGATTCGCAAACATGTAGAACCAAAAATGATTTTATTTTATATGCTGTAGATTGTTTTTTAGATTCTCATCAATACACTAATAAAACACTCACACATAGGCGGCGACTGGAGATGAAAGTAAATTTATATTGTCACGTTTCTGAAGGATAAGACTGACTCCGATTCGGAATCCAGTATAATACACGGAATATTGCATGGAATATATATTTTGGTTGAGCAGCCCTAGAACGGGGTCGGAAACAAGGGCTCGTCGCAGCGTGTCGAAAGACTCTTGTTTTCAGTGTTCCAGATGAATTTGGCATCCCCTTGAATAGTGGCCATGTTTTTCCACTGAAGTCTCGGACAAAACGCCTATAAGAAGAGCAGAGCCCAAGGAAACTTTTGACGTCGTGTAGATTTCTTGGCCAGGGAAAGTTTGTTATCGACCTGACTTCCTCCGGATCGGGGCGTACGCCTTCTCGTGAGACCAGATGGCCGAAGATCTTTATTTCCTTGGCACCGAATAGGCACTTCTTTGGGGCATCAGTCTCAGAGTTCCTGTACTCAGCACACGAGAACAGTTCTCAGACGATGCAGATGGTTGCTGAACGTTTCCGAGAAAACTATGATGTCGTCCAAATAGCAGAGACACATACTCCATTTCAAGTGACGCAGCAAGTTGTCCATCATTCGTTCAAAGTTGCCGGTGCATTACACGACCCAAACATAACTTTGAATTTGTAGAGTCCGTCTGGTGTAATGAAAGCGGGTTTCTCTCGATCAGCCTCGTCCACTCTATCTGCCAGTAGCCAGAGTGCAAGTCCATGATGGAGAAAAACTTTGCTCCGTTTGACAATCCAGGGTATCGTCAATTCTTGGTAGTGGATAAAAGTCCTTTTTCGTGATTTTGTTAAATCTCCTATAATCGACGCAGAATCGCCAGGTTCCATCCTTCTTTGTGACAAGTACGACGGGTGACGACCACGGCCTCTTTGAAGGTTGGACAATTCCTCGGCCAAGCATCTTTTCCACTTCTTCTTGAATAATCCGTCGTTCTTCTGGTGATCCTCGGTACGCCCACTGACTGATTGGTGAATGGCTTCCTGTGCTAATTTTATGTTTCACTTTCACAGTGGTTGATTTTTCCCTGATTACTGCGTCGAAGCACATAAAATTTTTACAAAGCAGTTCAAGAGAATTCTTCTTGTGCAGCCTCACCTCCAGGGAAGCTAGCTTCATTTAGTTTTCTAGGTTACGTGGGCTAAGTGAGCGCCGAATGGCGACGTGACGCAGAGCGTCCTCTCCTTGTGGCGGGATGCGGCGACGATGACCTGTATCTTCCTCGGAACAACTCAGTTTGTTCGGCTTGGTCATATTGGCATCCGTCGTCGTATAAATCCTGTCCTCGTCTAGCTCTTGCTTCGTCAAATACCCGTCTCCTGTCCTTGCAGTATCTAACGACGTGTCCAGGACGGCCACAGTGGAAACACACAGGTCTATTATCCCGCGTCCTCCAGACGTCTGTTTTTCCCGTGCAACGACTCTCGCATTGGTGGGCTTCCGCTTGGAACGACCTTTAGCCAGGAGGACGTCGGGGTGGAGATTGGCGCCAAAACGCTTCTTGGATTACTTCTGGCTCTGCCATGTCGTTTCGAAGGGATGGAACACGCTGGATTTCTTCCGTTACTATTTGTCGAACGAGAGACGAAAAATCATTCGCCTCTCCTACTGAGGCAATCGGCACAACGCTTGGAAGCCTCTTGAACTTGCGGCGAATTCGTTTCTGGTTCATCTCTTCGATGAACTGACAGTGCTTAACGAACTCGTCCGTAGTTTTTACGTCCTTTAATAGGAGGGCCTGATATAAGTCCTCCGCGATACCTTTCATTAGGTGTGCCAGTCTTTCGTCCTCCCCCATGTTTGGGTTAACTGTTCGGCACAATGCGAGAACGTTTTGAATATACGACTGGGCGTTCTCGCCACTTTTCTGAGCTCTGTATTTTAATTCTTCTGTGGTCTGCCGAATATGACGCTCAGAATCACCAAATGCCTTTTTGATCTCGAACTGAAAAGACTGGTCGACTTATCTTCGATGTTTTCAAACCACTCTTTCGGTTCCAGCCAAGTAAAAAAGGCGTTAGCCAGCCAAACGGTGTCGTCCCACTTATTAAATTTAGAGACTCGTTGATAGTCCTTGAGCCATCAGCCTGGGTCTTGTCCGGCGTCTCCTGTGAAGATAGCAAGGTTCCTTATCTGTTGCTGGACAGCAGCATAGGCCGGTGAGCTTCTTTCCTGTCGATCCTTCACAGTGTTGGTCGGATTTAAATATGGTAAAAATTCCGGATTCTAGCCTTGGAGCCTCCAACTTTGTCGAGGTCTAATAGGAGCCACGGCGTGTTAATGCTTCACGTATACCTGGCGCCTCTACCAGAAATGTCACGTTTCTGAATGATCGAGAGATTCAATAACGCACACACACGTAGAGACTATAGACGTTTATTTAACGGCGAAGTACTGTACAAAGTTCGTACTGCGTAAGACTGTCTCCGATTCGGAATCCAGTACAATTTATACATACATGGAATATTCCAGAAGCAGAACATTCTCTAAACAGAAAATACTAGACTAAAGGCAAACAATAAAGTAAACAAATAAAAATGGTTGCGTCGGGTGGTACTCGTACCCGAGTCTTCATTTCTGCAGACCAGCTTGATGCCGCTCAGCTATCACTGCAGGTCCTGAGATGTGGCAATATTTTTAATCCGTGTATCTGATGTCGCAGTGGAATAGTGGAGCCGCCTCCATGGCATCAGCAAGTATGGGGTTGGGAACCTCTGCCGTAGATATAGTATAGCTATACACTCCCAAACTTCTTCCCTTTTTGAATAATTTTTTGCGGCCGAGATTGTGGTTCAAAATAAAGGTTTTGCTCTTCTCGAAGATAACCACATATTATCGAGCTTATGGATCGTTACTAATACTGATTATAAAAATTCTTCCAGGATGGGAGCAGCAGTTAAAGAAATCAAAACGTAGTTTTTCTGATTGTAAATTAAAGAAATCTGAAATCGTACTATCGGCAATACAACATTCATCACTGTAGTTGAGGGTTATGGTGACACAGAAATTGTTCTTTCAATACTGAAAGGAGATTTTCTATCAGGGTGGAGGGGGATGCGTGGCAAAGCAGGACTAGATCTTTATATTCTAGTGATTGTCTACGACAAATTTTCAGAATCACTTTTCAATGTCTATCACCTCTGGTCTAGAATCTGCAAACAGGTTCAAAGATAAACATATGTTTGGAGTTGGCATGTATCCATCTTATTAATCATTAAAGAGGAAGTTTGCGGTTGACTTCTTAACAGACAAGTAATATTTTTAATTAATATCACTGTCCTTGACCTGAGTAGATACGACAAACACAAGGCGCTCCTTCGGGAGGAGCGCTGAAGTCTTCATAATTCGTCTCGCAAAGAAGGTTTGCCTGTTGTTAACTAATGTTATTACAATGGATTACGGTCATAACGGTCAAAAGACTCAAAGATCTTTGTCTGTTTAATTCCATATATCTCAACAGTAAAATTGATGACTTAAACACTATTCTTGAATCTGCACGTTCAATCATATTGTCAGCCTTACAAAATGCTGTCAATATTATTGAAACTATATGGTCATGGTTGATGGATTTATTAACACGATTGACGGATTTTCAAATACTTTGAAATCAGACCTTCAATCACAGATCAATTTCTAAATGTTATTGCTGTGGTATTCAGTTCTGCGACTGGTGTGATGCAACTCTATATCTAACCTATACTGCGCAAGCCTTTTCATTTCTACATAGCTACCACATCCTCCAAAAAAGTGTTCTTTCCAATGGTGTCAATAAAAAGTAGATCAGAGGTGATAGACATATTGAAAAATGATTCTGAAAAGTTCTGAAAAAGTGCGTATTTTAATTTTGCGCCTAGCATGAGCTTCAATAAAATCAGAACTATTAAATCATGAACGAAAATACTGATAAAGTATGATGACAACCAGGTTGTTGGTTAGCAGACTAAAAATCAAGGTTCCAGCTGCTTTTGTTTTATAGTAAATGAAGGTTAAAATGCAGTCTTAATCTTCCGTGGCAAATTTGACAAGTTACAGTCAGGCCGAATAGCATAAGGGGTAATAATTTAAAAGCAATTTGAATGCTTTAACTGCATTTAGTACCAAACGTTGTGCTGGTACAAAAAATTCAGGGCAACAGATATCTTATTTGAAGCACCGGAGCATACCAAACTTGGCCGAAACGTTCGCACCGCGCGCTTCGCGACAGCGCACGAGTCTACTAGATTTGGAACCAGAGTACCAATCGAGTTAATATTTTGCACAGTAGCTTATCATATAAGTGTTCATATATGCATTCATTTTGAACAAAATCTGAGATGGTCGAGTGGACACTTGACATGGAATGACCCAGAAGTAGGAAGGTGGAGAGGAGATGATAGAGAAGTCAGTCAGTCAGGAATGAACTTTGTTTACGACCCACAAAAATCTCAGGTGTACCAGTGCCAATGTCAAAAATGGATAATGACTATTTTTCTGCTTCGCAAATCACCTACATTCATGACCCATATTAAATTGAGCCTCTTGCTGAGCTAGTTGTGGCATATTGATGTGTTTTCACATAAATTAATTTGTTTTTAATATTAACTTAATAAATTTGTACTTATTTAAATTGAAAACTAAACTTTTCCCCCGTCCCATTATTACATGACATCATTAAAAGAATAGAAACAAAATTTAGACATATAATATTTTAACAGTTTTTTCACTTAAATTCACACACGAGATAGAAAAAAAATACCCTTAACTTTTTAGATATGTGTGTTTCTTATGCTGAGGACATAATTTACACAAAGTGGTATCGTAAACCAACTTATTGTGGCAGGCTGTTAAACTATTATTCTTCGCATCTTATCCAACAAAAAATTGACAGGTAGAGCCATTTTGCTGTCTCATCATAACATTGAAATAGCCAAAGATATATCAATAGCTAACTCGTACCCATAAAGTTTCATCAACAAGTTTTTTCAAAAACGATTACTTAAACACAAAGGCCAAATATCCAACATCAATATCATGAAACCCTTAAAAATTACAAAACTATGCCATTCCACCAACCTTTACACAATTCTCTGAAAACCCCATTCCACTCCTACAACATCCAACTCATACCTAAATCATCCAACAATTTATCCACTATTATAAAACATTTGAAAGACCCAGTTGATAAAAAACAAAATTCACAATGTTGTTTTATAAATTAAATTGCAATGAATGTCCTTGTGTATACATAGCCTAAACTAAACGAGCCATCAGCACCGGAATCAAGGAACACAGATCCAATATTAAGCTTACACAAGACAAATTATCCATTATTTCAAAACATATTTTAGATTGTAACAACTCTGTTGACTGGGATACTTTTCAAATTTTAGGCAAAGACGGTAACTACCAATCTCGATTAGTTTCAGAAATGTTTCACATTAAACACAATATTAATACTCTGAATGTATAAACGGACACTGATTATATCTTAATTCATGAAATGTAATCTGTGTTGTGGTATTCAGTCCTAAGATATGTGTGTATTTTGCTTTCCCCATATGCATTTTCCGAATTAAACAAAAATCTAGCAAAACATTTACTTTATAACAATATTCTGGCACATCTAACTGTAAAGATCTGTAGTTATTTCCAACCATTATTTCATTTTTTGATTCGGAAACTGGAATAAAAATTGTAATTTTAGATTTAGTTTCTTTGCCCAGCGAAAATACTGAAATAATTTTCAGTTCCAATATTGATATTTTGAAAAAATACAAAACAATTAAAAACAAAACGATTGCACATTGTGCATACAACACAAGCTCTAATTTTGAAAGAAAAGCGAGATGTACAAATAATACTTTTTACAGTGTTGTTGTGGTATTCAGTCCTAAGACTGGTCTGATGCAACTCTCCATGCCAACCTATATTGTGCAAGCCTTTTCATTTTCTCATAATTAGCACAACCCATATCCTCCCTAATATGCTTAGCGTATTCTATCCTTGGTCTCCCTCTTCTGTTCTTACCCCACACACTTCCCTCTAATGTTAATTTTACAAGACCCTCGTGCCTTAAAACGTGGCCTATTAATCTGTCCCTTCTCTCATATTAGGACCGAAACATTTAGTTGTTTCTTTAAATTATAGTTTATGTTTTACTAATTTTTTGTCGGTTTTGGGCCTTTCTTAAACTAAAAATTTAGAAATGGCACAAGAACCGTTCTGATTTTCGAATCATTGATTAGCAGTCAAGGGTACAGTCAATATAATTGCACTTATAAGTGCGTAACAAATCGCTGCACCTCTAAAAATAATTAGCTGTTGAGTAATTTTGAATGCCATAAACGTTTATCCAGTTGCAACAGATGGTAGATATTAATAATTTATAACATTAAATATCATAGTTGTATTAGGAATCATTGTTACTTTGTACACTTTAATTTCAGAATGTGCCATTGTGGGAATCAATCCCACTAAAGCCACACTGTAGACTTAAAACCAAAACTCACAAGTCTTACATACAGTGATTTCCTTAAGGAGGAACTTAAATAAATGATACATTTACTTTGACAATATTAATTTTGTACTTCATCTGAGCTTTGTAGCCCTTCGTGTGCATGCCTCTACGGCATGTGTGCGAGCTCAGGAAGTGGATAATATATTGGAGCACACCGGTGCACACTGGAGGAACATTTTTCATGTAACCGATACATAAGATAACACGGGGACGAGCGCATTTGGTAGAAAAGTGTGGTGACAGGGTGATTATTTAAATTATTAATGATAAATTGGGGTTTTATATAAAAAGTGAACAATTTTATTAAATTAAATGTTAATCATATTTACATTATTTAATTTTAGGGCCGGCTGCTTACTAAAAACTTAACGGAGAGGAAGAGTATAATGAGCATATGTGGGTTTAAAACAAAAACTGGGCATCGAAAATTTTAAATTACTCATTCAAGCCAGGGGCGAGAAACATAATCTTGTACATCACCGACTTGTAGTTCTGGATCTAGTGATGTTACTGCATCTCTTCTTTGGTCAGGTGGTGACGGTGTTCCGCTGCGTCGATGCTCGTACCATCTGAAGCATAATTTATTTTTCCGTTGACGTCCACTATTCCTCAATAGCGTAATGTAATCTCTAATATCTCTCAAAACGTAATGTGTTCCACTCCAGTCCACTCTCTCCTCTCTTATTAATGATGTCCATGTATATCCCAAAACTCTGTTTTGCCTCCTCTTATATGTGTCTGCCCCGCCTTTTTCTGCCTGGCGGGTGTGTGAACTTTCTCCCCAGGATGGCCTGAGGAGCAGGTCTGTCGTCCCTTATAATTCTTGGGATGGCCTGAGCTTTAATGTAGCAACCGGATGTTTGTCGCTAACTGAGGCCTTTGTCCCAAGGACTGACCTGCCATAAGTGGTACAGATTTGATTCCTCTTTCCTGGCTATCCTTTTAGTCAACTGGACATTAATTTAATACTAAGCAAACGCGATCTTACTTGCTTGGCCATGGTTAAGTAAACAGCCTAACCCCCTTCATTATAATTATATATATATATATATATATATATATATATAAAAGTAATGTAAAAAAGGGAAATTATTCTTTTAATATATTAATATATGTGTAGGGTGCAAACGCACACCATAACAGTGTTTCATGAAACAGAACTTATTATCTGCTTACCACCTCACAATTTGGCTTCAGGAAAAAATGTTCAACAGACATTGCTATTTTCACTCTCACTCATGAAATCTTGGAACAACTAATCAAAAAAAGATACCCATTAGGAATTTTTTGTGACCTATCCAAAGCTTTTAATTGTGTAGACCATAATATCCTTCTAAACAAAATGAAGTTTTATGGAATAACAGGAATTTCCCATAATTGGCTCTCCTCTTACCTAACAAATAGGAAACAGAGGGTTACATTAAAAGACTCTAACTCTGGACAAATTATTAACTCAGACTGGGGACAAATAAAGACTGGGGTTCCACAGGGTTCCATTCTAGGTCCATTGCTCTTCTTAATATATATAAATGACTTACCTAGATCCATAAATTCTTCTTCTAAAACTATACTTTTTGCTGATGATACTAGTATTTTGGTTACAAATAAACAAAATAGTCTGGAAAATGCTGCCAGTGTTACATTAAGCCAGATGCTTCACTGGTTTTCAGCCAATGGCTTGTCAGTCAATTGTGATAAAACTCACTTCATGCAGTTTCAGACAAAGAATGCCAATTTGAACTCAATAAAACTAGCAACAAATAATTGTGAAATAACTGAAGTTTAATGTACAAAATTTTTAGGTATATCCATGGACAATAAATTAAACTGGAAGGATCATATTAATATTCTCCTGCGAAAACTAGGCTCGGCAACCTTTGCTCTTAGAATTATGTCAAGTTGTAGTGATCCTAACATAAGAAAATTAGTTTATTTTGCATATTTCCACTCTATAATGACATATGGTATAATATTCTGGGGCAATGCATCAATGCACTTCAAAAAAAGGCTGCTAGAATATTATGTCAGGTCTCACCAAAAACATCTTGTAGGGGACTTTTCAAGAAAACTGGAATACTGACACTCACTTGCCAGCATATTCAATCACTCATGTTATTTGTTATTAATAACAGTAACCTCTTCACACTAAACTCAGATATACATGACTTTGATACTAGAAGTAAAAACAATTTACACAAGGAAGGGAAGTCTCTAACCGTAATACAAAAGGGTGTACATTACAATGCTATTAGCATATTTAATAAACTTCCCACCTCCATTAAACAATTAAAAATAAATCCAAACAAGTTCAAATATGAACTAACTAAGTTCTTACTAAGCCACTCCTTCTACTCTGTTGAAGAATTTATGGAGCTGAATGTATCATAGGGTAGATATTTATAATTACGAAAGATAATTATGAAAGAACATTATTAGAACACTAATTTTTTAGTAAAGGATGTAAAAATATTTATCAATTTTATATATAAGGAACAAATTGTATGTTTTCTGTATAGAACTTAAGAAAATCTCATTATAAGTTAAAAAAATTAATGAATAGTTACAGTATATTTTAATATTAATAAAGCAACCTATGTAAAATCTCTGACTCGTTCCACATCCTTGAAGCTTGTGCTTCTCTATAGGATTTATGGAATATGATTTTATACTTATACTTACTTTTAGACCTGTATTTAATGATTCGTCGGTTCAGGATTTAATTTTTTAAAAAAGGCGATGATTTCGATACTTAAACTGGGAATCCGTCATCAAACATAATTTCAAGTTTTTAAATTTTTTCATAATTTTTTTTCTTTAAAATTTGTTTAAAAATATTAATTTATTTTTCCATTGACCATTCACAGAGAAATCTAGGCATCAAGATTGAAATATTGGGATACATCCCATAATATATTATTGTTATTAATTCACGAGTGTGTGTGAATGTGTGTTGTTTCATGAAACACGTTTCAGCAGTGTTCATGTCCTAATGAAAAATGTTTCTCAAATGTGCACCGTGACTAAGATGTGCAGCCAACTGATCAGCCTTGCATTAGCAAATCGAAATTTGGGCAAAGCAGGGTAAGCACTGGCCAAAGTGAGAATTGGCCGTTCAATTCGCGAATTTACCAACTAATGGCTTTCACCGTAACACATACAAAATATGCCACAACACTTGAATAGTTCTAGTTCAATTTATTCCTCTAAACACAACAAGTGTGAAGGTTTTCAAATAATGCTAGACATTAAACCTGACGCTAAACTATATGAAATTATAGCAGTAGATTTAAAATATTCAAAACTCTTGCCTTTCGCAAAGTTAGCGCCAATCTTTCTATATATAATCATAACTGTATTTTTCTTGACATTTGCGCCTCTACCCCCCCTCCCCCCGAATAATTTATTAAATACCCTTTCACTCATATGGTATTAGTTTTCATATTCATCATCCTCTTTGGTTTATGTAATTTCACCCAGCAAGTTCAGATGAAACAACTGCCTTGATTTTTTTTGAGTTAACAGGCTGCATGAGAGTGATTCTGAAATAGGCAACTCTCCTTTAATAGCATAGGAAGGGAATTGAAAAAGGCGGATGCGGAAGGTAGAGCAAGGTAGCCAAGGGTTAACTAGTGCCCCCGAGCTATGGTTTAAGGATCCTACCCGGTGTTTCACCTAAAGAGATGCAGGGAAAACCCTAGAATACCTGCATCAGGTACGTCGGGCTTTTGATACTATTCTCACGCCCTTCCGAATGACGGGAGACGAGTTTGCTGTGGGGTCGCAGCATTCCCTTCTCCGTGTCTCCACCAATTTCAGGAGTCAGTTGGCCGACTGATCCAATGGGATCAGAGGACAACTGTTGCCATATGCCCAAGGTCTTCGACCCCAGTACATATGCCTCCAAAATAGGTGAAGGTGTCTCGGCATATGAGAACTTTGATAAAAAATACCCAGAGAGAGTGTGAGGCATTTCCGACATGATCAGGTGAGCCCCACAGTCACTCTGGGCTGAAGCGCCTGCGAGAAAACTCCCGCAGCGCCCATCGTGGTGCGTCCCGACTGCCTTGATGAATGCCTTGATTGCTTGCAACCTTGATATTCCATGTAGTACTTGAACCAACTATCAGTCGAATATGATTTAAGACGACATACAAACGGGTAAGGTAGAGTAGATTTGATTTTTAAATATAGTCTTTGTCGAAAACCAACGATATGTCAATAAATGCAGCAGAGCTATCTTTCAGTTCTTGTAACGGTGACTACACACAGTCGAGCCTTACGTCCTAGCGACCCTGCGCCTCTCCAAAAACCGTGTATGGGGAAAGTAGAATGGAGCAGTGGACATGTCCGGGAATGATGGGATTTTCACGCCAGGCGATATCTCGGCCCAAATAGCTGCACGCCTCCGGATTGAGCGTAAGCAGCTCAGCATTCAGTCTTTGAAGAGTGGCCAATATGTTTATTTGGTTATGGCATATGGGGTTCAGCGGCTCCATCACAAATAAAAAATCAGACAATTCAGGTTCGAATGCTAAGGATTATTACCAATGTATCGCGGTACGTAAGGAACAGTGTCATCCATCAAGATTTAAGTATTCCTACTGTTCTACAATCCATTACTTTCAGCTTCCATGACGTATCACAGCAACCAATTAATAAGAGACACCGCAAGTAACCTTCCCCAACCAATATCCCCAAGAAGATTCAAGCGTAAACGCCGAACAGGCTTTCTGGCAGAGTGAAATGCTAACTTACGTACAGTCATCATATTCATTGTAAATTCAGCAATGGTCGCCAAATTCAATGTAAATTCTGCCATTTATTTTCCATTAAAATGCATACTTCTATCACTGTCTCTGTATAAACACAATGCTGGGGCCTGCTAATCAGCAGTTTCCCCATCTCATGTCTCAGGTGATTGTATCAAAGCATATAACATCATAACTGTATTGTACAATTGTTCAGATAAAGTTAACCTATAAATTAAAAAACGAAACATCGGAAGCTAGGAACACTCAGCGTATGCGGGCCGTATTCCCGCGATTTTTGAGGACACAAATTACGGGTACGGGTAACGCCACATATTCGAAGGCGATTTTCTACTTCTTTATAATTGTATCTCATCAAATGAATTAACAAGAAAGGTAAAGTTAAAACAATATATGTATATGATTCGCCCCAATTGTATTCATACGATATGTATAATGATAAATAATTACTGTAATGGGCCCAGAATATTTGCTTAACACTACTATTTTCACATTCTTCCTTATATACACCTTCATGCATGATCAGCTGATCGGAGTCGTGGCAGTTATCGCGTGATTCACCTCCTTTTTTACACCGTGCATTAATTCTTTCCCCTGTTCTTTCTAATGTTTCATTTACGCTCTCTAAACTAGACTTCAAATCTATCTTCATATCCTTAATACTATTAACTATGTTATCAATAAATTCATTTTTTTCATCAAATTTCTTATTAATTAACAGGGACAATTGCTTGAGCATATAGTCCTCTGCCTTCTCAGCTACCCTTTCACACGTAATAGCCTCCTGCACTTCCTCCATTTTTAAAACGCTACAGAACACACAAACCGCAACCAAAATATTACGCAAAATACATTTATTTGCCACTAACTTGTGGACCCTGTCTTCTTACTCGTACTTCACTTCTCCATACACACCGTACTCTGTTTTTTTACACAGACAGACATACACACCTCTCGAAGATATCCACGCAGCGGTCACTGGAACACTTGACCCCTCAGCTATGCTATGCGTAGATCAGCTCTCCTTCCACAGCGTTCCTTCTGCAGCTCCTCCACTTCTCTCGATTAATTCTTGGGTACCCCGTTCGTCGTCCTCCACACCTTAAGTCGTCGTATCCTCACAAAACTTCGATGTTCTGAGCCTCACAGATGTCTCGTCACTGTTCGTTGTTCGATGGCTCGCCGAATGCAGCATGTTAATTCTCCACTGTTCAATGTCCGTCAGCACATTCCAAACTCCTGCCATGTTCGTTGTTCGATGCCCCAACGTTGCGGCGTCAAATGTAGCCGATCCGTCGTTCCTCCGTATTCGAGGATTTCTTAATTCCTTTAGGGAGCCAGGTATTTTTCATAAAAACACCAAAAATTGATTTTAATAGTTTTAATTTCAATCAGAGCATGAAAAAAATATATATCTGCAGGGCGTGGTCATTCTCTCGTTGTCCCGCCGACACAACCTGCTTCTCCGATCACCCCATGACGACTCCCCACGTCTCGCCAGACCACATTGTTGGCCCGGGTTGCGTCAGTTCCTCAACAATTGCATCTCGCAAGCTGGCCTGCATTGTTCTTTGTAAAATTTCATGTTACAATATATAACGTAGGATTTCTTTAGTCGTGATGTGTTGTTCGCAGAGTACTGACGAATTAAAAATTTTAAATGTAGATAAATCCAAAGTGCTTCTCGAAGCGAGCAAAATGTTGTGAGAGACAGAAGCCAAGCGGACAGCAACGTATAGTACTACAGCCTTTTTTTAGAAGCACAAAGTACGGTAGAACCAGAATAATAAAACAAAGGAATTGTTTTGAATACGCCAATAACAACATGGCAAAGTGTGTGTGTGTGTAAACGTGATCATCGGAAGACGAAGTAAAGGAAGAAATTGAGTTACATTCAGGACTACAGATAAGCGATTAAAATAAACTTTAGATTACATAAACTTTAATTCACATTGTGCCACAATATTAATTTTGCCTATATGGTCCCTCGAGATATATTACCTTAGGAAAAATATGTCATGCCCCTAGAGTTCAAAACTGTAAATTAAATTTGTATTAAAATGATTAAGTGTTAAATAAATTACTAAATAACTTTGAAAAAACCACAACATTTATTGAAGACTACCACAACTCACCCGCATTGTGGAATAATAAAATCAGTGAATATAAGGACAATAGAGTTAAATATGATAAGTTAAAGGAGTTGGCTATTAAATATAATTGTACTGTTCCCGAGATAAAAACCAAAATCAAAAACTTGCGTTCAGCATATCATCGAGAACGAAAAAAAGTGCAATCAAAAAGGAGTGGATCATCTCCCCAGAAAAAAGCAAAGTGGTTCGCGTTTGAGCTTCTGAGTTTTTTATCAGACGTTGACTTACCTAAATCAACATTTTCTACTGCAGACAGTGATGATGAGGACTTTGAGGTGAGTTTTTGTTGATTTATGTGTCATATAAAGAAAAATTATTAAAATGCATGAAGTGGGTTCTGAATACAGTGTCCCTACTAGATCTGGGCAAGTCTGGCAGGCATAAAATAAATAATACTTTTTTCATTTTTATTTTTTTAAATTCAATAATAATAAACACTTTTATTTTATTTTGCAAAATAAAAAAATTTACAATTTTATGAATAAAAATCCTGCCAAGGCACACGTCCTTCATCAGATTGAAAATATCTCATAAATTCACTTCTCACTTCTTTAGCTTCAAAAGTTGATTTTCGTGCTCTATGTGTCAAATCCTGTAGACCAGAATCGCCTTGGACAACTTCCCTCCATGACCCAGGAATAATATTTTCCTCTTGCGTTTCGATGTCTAACGTTCCTGAAGGGCAGTATAAAAATCGTGATGATTTGCTCCTTCTCAAACATTTGTGCTGATGAATGCATGCTGTTGTGACAATTTCAGCGTTTTCCACATTAATCATTAGTGGTTTTCTAAATACACGAAACACACTGGCTAACAATCCAAAAGTATTTTCCACAACTCTACGAGCGCGTGAATGCCTGTAATAGTATAGCCTTTCACTTGCACCTTTGTCGTGATGGCCGCTAAAGGGTTTCATTATATGTTGCTGTAGAGGGAATACATCATCCGCCATTATCACGTAAGGAGAGACCTTATTTCCACCAGGAAGTACTTCTGGGTAAGGTAATTGTAACTTTCCTTTAGCCAACTTATTATAAAATGACGTTTCTCTAAAAACACCTCCATCAGATATTCTGCCTTGACAGCCGACATTTGCGTATATAAAATTGTAATTACTGTCAACAATGGCCATCAAAACAATGCTAAAAGTTCCTTTGTAGTTAAAAAACATACTTCCACTGTTTTTTGGGTTTTGAATGACAACGTGTTTTCCGTCGCACGCTCCAACACAATGCGGATAATTCCAAGCTACTTCGAAATCTCTTGCTATCTTTCTCCACTCATATTCTGAGCATGGTAACTGAAAAAAATAATTTAACAAATAAACGCATTTTTGTATTTGCAGGGAGGAGAACAAAAAAACAGCCGATGCACTCAATACGCTCAAGTCAAAGACAATGAGTCCGAAAATCTAGATGAAGTGAGCAATAAACGTCATAGGAGGAACAGAAGTGAAGAGGAACGTGAGAAGGGGATTGTCCCTAAAAGAAAGACTCAAAAGGATTTATCTCATTCTGATCGCGAAGAGGAAGCGTACACTATTTTAAAAAATGAGATGATTGTTCAACATATGGAGAACATGTTGGTAATGAGCTGCGAAAATTGGGCCCTACAGCACAAACACTAGAAAAACATATGATAAACAATATATTATTTGAAGCAGCTATGGGCAAATACGATGTTGAGATTGTACATAGACATGTCAGTACACCTCTTCACAACTATGACAATACCACTTGTGGCACTTTTCTTTCTTCTGGAACCGACAATATCTCTATTCATAGTAGTACATCCTCGAGCACACTTCTGCACACTGTTCTATCCCCAGAGACAACAGCATCGACGTTTCCTCAGTCAGAAACATCCAACTTACAACTTTTGTAATATTATATAAGTATTTGCATTTAATAAATAAATAAATTGTTCAATATATTCATATTTTTACTTACCCTAACAAAATTACATAGAACGTCGATAAAAGCTTTGCATGCCGCTGGAATAATTCGAGAAATGCTTGGCTGAGATATCCGAAACAGATACATAAGTGATTGATTGCTATCACCCGTAGCCAAATATCCCAATGTCACTAATAACCTCAAACGAGGTGGTATTGCATCACGAAAGTTTGTATCATGCTTTTTTATAGCGGGTGAGATTTTTTCAAGTTCTCAAAATCCTCTTTACTCATTCGTGTAAAATTTCGAAATAACCTTTCATCATCAGCAAGCAAGTTGTTGTATAAATTATATTGTGTTTCTTCAACACCAACATATAGTTGTCTTCTCCACCACCGTGGTGAGCTTCTTTCTTCTTACGATTAAAAGCGATTACCAAATATGCAGTGCCGCGACTTTCCGTAAAGACATGTTGCAACAAACTGAAGTTGCTTGAATGGAATCGTTAAAGACGCATGCTACAAACATAGACGACAAAGCTCATGCGACCTGGGCCAACAAAATTCGTATGCGACATTACAAAGTCGCACATCTACAATCAGGCAACACTTGGGAGCAAGCAGCATGCCTCCTGTCGTTCAGTGTTGCCTCAATGGAATTGCGCCTTAAAGATTCTAACGACAGTTTCTGAACTAAAATTGAAATGAGTTTTTGTGTTCTATCTGCAAGCCATCCTTAAAGATATTTCTTTTTCTTCGTCTAAATGCAGACTGCTATACGCTGTTTTCGTGTGAGGGCGTACCTCATTTAAAAATTTAAGTTTCGGGCTGTTGCCCACGACTTTGTATGACATTTTCTTTAACTGTGTTTCCCTGACGTGCCTAAAGATATGATGAGAGCTGGCTGGGCTCTTTTAGAGTTTCGTTTTTTTTTAGGTTTGGTTTTGCGGTCCCGTTAGGTTGTGGGATTTGGGATTTATATACATATACATTTTTATAGGAATTTACTGGAGTTTTATCTGGATGTTATATTAGCCATTAATTTTGTTTGCGTATTGTTAATTTGGCCTAGATTTTGTATTGATTTAAATTTAGATTTCTTACAGTTTTCATAGAATTTTCTTGTTGTGTTTTTAATACGGTCTGAAATTTTTTCGGTTTGGGTTACTTGGTGGAGGTCTTGGGTTTTTGTGTAGGGTGGGGCTTTGGTGATTATACGGAGGAATCTGTTTTGCGTAACCTGGGCCCGTTCTATTAGGGTTTTACAGGCTGCACCCCAGACTTCACATCCGTAAAGGAGGGCAGGTCGGACGATTGTTTTGTAGAGTTTTAATTTTGTTTTGGTACGAAGGGATCGGGAACATAGTATTGGGAATAGAGCCTTCATCGCACCGAAACTTTTGTTTCGTGCTGCCTCAATGTGAGGTTTGAAGGTGAGCCTCTTATCAAGGGTGAGGCCCAGATATTTCGCGGTTGTCTGCCACGGCACGATCTCGTGGTTTACCTCAAGGATCATGTCGGGCAAACTACGGCTGTTTGTGAAGACTGTCGCCTGTGTCTTCTTGTGATTTAGCGAAATTCGCTATTTCTTTGCCCACTCTTGAAATCCGTCTAGTGCATGCTGGAGCTTTCGGGACGCGTAGTTTAGATTTCTTTCTGCTACAAAGTAGGCTGCATCATCTGCATATAGTGCAAGTCGTGTTCCGGGATGCGTCGGTACGTCGTTTATGTATATGTTGTAGAGTGTTGGCCCAAGACAGCTGCCCTGGGGCACTCCACTTCGTACTGGTCGCGTTTGGCTGTTTTTACCATCTATTCTGATGTAAAAATGTCGGTCAGTTAAGTATGAATTAATGAGATGCGTCATGTAATCTGGACAACCTATTGCGTCAAGTTTGTATATGAGTCCTGTGTGCCACACTTTGTCGAAGGCTTGTGTTTGGTCGAGAAACACTGCACCTGTGCTATGTCTTTTTGTCTTCAAGCCTTCGTATGTTTGTTGAATTAATCGTACTGCTTGGTGCGTTGTGCTATGTCCCTGCCTGAAGCCGAACTGTACGTCAGAGAGAATGTTGTTGTCAGTCAGGTATTTATTTAGTCGCGCGAGTATTATTTTTTCATAGATTTTTGATAGGGTGGAGAGTAGGGAGATAGGCCTTGCAGCTAAAGTTTCTTTATATAAGGACAATCGAGGGTAACAAGCGCACTACAATTGCACAGATGGAAAGGACTCATTATTGTTGAGTTCTTATTAACAGAGAACCGATCAAATCAGGAAACAATATAAAGAAACCTGAAAGACTACCTTTTTACGCTTATCCGTTTTCTATATTATAATGTATGTATATTTACATAAACACAATAATAAATCTCATCCAACAATGCGAACTTAGAATAAATATATTTTTAATTATTTGAATAATTTATCCTTTATTGTCAAAAGTAATTTGCTTTAAATTTTGAAAAATAACTTTTTGTTAATTCTGGTGGTGGTGCATGTCCCCTTCAATTGCGGGGCCCGATTGGACCCAATCGCTTTAAATCCGGGTCTACAGAGAATCGTTTAATATTATCTTACTAGAGATTGGAAGCTCCTGTATGTTCGAAATTTAGAAATAAGTAATGATGACCGTACAACGGCTAAATTGTTTTTACAAAATGTATCACATTCAACAACACGTAGCATTATTCGAGTGCGCTTTTGTGTGTCACACATTGCTATAGATTTGTTGATCGATAAAATACAAAAACGGCCAGCTATATGCAACATGGTAATTGTGGACTACAGGAACAGAGATTTGAGGGAAATTTCCTGGAATAAATGACCGAATTTTTTTGAACATTTCGGCACAAACGAAAAGAAGCTTTTAAGTAAGATTTTTTATTTTTAGCTTTATAGTCATAATTTTTTCATCGGAAAGAACATTACTGATAAAGTAACAAACTAATAGTATAATTTATACAGTTCTATTTCGTCACGGTACTTTACTCTCCAGCACGAAATAATAGTGAATTTCACTAGGAAAATGCATAAATTAGATGAACTAAGCTTTATCATTCCAT